>CAUYRH010003027.1:0-10966 GCA_963574655.1 Perodicticus potto
TGATACACTCATTCACCTTGCCCCTGGTGGAAGGGACTGTATTCATTTGTTTCCTGGCCAAGGAACCCATACACCTATATATACCCTGAGGCTAGAGGCCTAGAGGAGGAGACGGAGAAAGACCGGGAGAGGAACGGAGAGAGCTTCTTCTCCCCACTTGAAATCTCTCCCTCTACCAGGAGCTTTAGTGTTTTCTGTATTCTTTTCTGTAAATCAATTCTGTCTTACCACGGAGGGGTGGGGGGGGAAATAATGTAATGAAGAATAATAAAATACATACATTTAATAAAAAAAAAATTCTTCAGCCAGGAAAGTGTTTTCTTTTCCTCTTTGTTTATGTATTATTTTATGTGAGCAACAACTCTACAACTTCAGGGCCTTTTGAAACCCTAAGGCATCATAAAAAATAAAAATAGTGTTGGTGCTTTGCATAAATAAGCTAAACAGGAAATTTAGTTTATCTAAATTTTTGCACAACAAGCAGCAAATCGCTTTGAAGCAGCATCTTTTTTAAGTCATCAAACGTCACACATCTCTGAAAACATTTTCTAGGAGGAAAGAATGTTTTTTCCAAGTACACTGATGGCAATCTTTCAACTTAGAAGATCTTTCTGTTCCTCAAAAAAAAAGTGCCCGGGGCTAAGAGAAACTCCATAAAACTTTAGAGACCAGGCATTCTTTTTCCTTTCCCTCTTCTAAATACAGCATTTACCCTTCTGTTACTAAGAGACATTACCAAAACTACTGAATACACTACCTGTAAGACACCCTCCTCTCCTCTAAATCAGCTGGAAAAGTGCTTCACAATAGCCCCAAAAGTTTCCAAGAACAAAAGCCTCAAGTGTACTTGGGGACAAAACTTGGGCGAGAATGTCCAGGAAAGCTATGGATATACTTAATTCTTACTCTCATGACGACTTAACGCTTTTAAAACCGCACGTCCGGAACATACCACATCTGATGTGCTTTATGCCCTAACCACACTAAGAAAGCAAAGGACCGGCGGTGAACCTGAGCGACCTGGCCACCGCCACTCCACAGGAACACCGCACCGTCTCCAGGAGGAGGGGTAACCGAGTACAAACGCACTTGCTGGGCCCTTCTACCCAGGTACCTCTCTCTCACCCTTTCCAAAATACACCCTGAAAATCTCCGCCGAGGGTGCCACCAGGCCAGCCAGAGGAACAGTCGCGGAGTACACCACTGGTCTGTCCCTTACACGGGCGCCTTGGAAACCCGCACCTAAAAAAGCCTGAACGACTTGGGGGTGTGACCCGGGCTCCCGCCCCGCGTCCGCCCTCACCGAAACTCGCGTGCTGTCGCGCTACTCACCAGACCAGGGAGCACAGGGAGAGGCAGGAGACCAGGGCCAAGGCCCGCCGGTACTTCTTCATCTTCTCCTCCTTCTTCCCCCTGCCAGAAGGCGGCACATCCTCCCGGCAGCCGCCACTGCCGAGGCCAAGATGGAGGAGCCGGAGCAGGAGAGCAAGGATGAGAGCGAGAGTCCTAAGGGCTGTGGCGCTCGGCGGCTCGCGTTCCGTTCGCCCCCTCCGCGGGGCCCACAGCGGCGCGGGCAGCGGCGCTTCACAGGACTCCGGGGACTGCCGCTGCTGCTGCTGCGGCCGCCGGTTCGTCCGCGCCCGCCTCCTGCAGCCGCCGCCGCCGCCACCGCCGCCCCATCTCCCCCCCGCCCGCCCCGGCCCTCGCTCCGTGCTGCCGGCGACCAACGGCCGCCGCGTACTCGCCTTTCAGCAGCCAATCGCCGGCGGGGCCGCGACACCTCACACACCGCTGAGCTGGAAAGAGACGCGTCACCCACGTCCCCTGGCACTCGCTGCCCCACCAGCCCTCGCGCGGGCCACGCCCCCTCGGACGCCTCGGGCCGGAGCGGGAGGAGGGGACCCAAAGCGCGGGGCCGACGTCGCCGCGCTCCGCCCACCCCCGTCCCGCCGTCTACAAGCTCACGGTCAGGAAGAAGGGAGGAGCTCCGTGACCTTCGGCCTTTCTCCCTACAACGCCCCGCCCCTCGCCCCGGCGGGCCTCTCCGCGCAAGGCCCCACGGGAGCTGTAGTCGCCTTCCAGAACCCTTCTTTCCCTTTCCCTGTTCCTCCTAGAATCCACAATTTTGGCGGAGAAGTCTGTCGTTTCACTTCTCAACCTAGAGACTGAGAAGCTTTGTAATTGTTACATGCAGTTTTCCTCTTTTTAGAACAGTTTGTGGAAGGATGGAGGAAGGGAGGGAGAAAGCAGTACTAATAAAATTTAAAAGGCATTTTCCCGGGGTCAAAGGGCTGGCCCATTGAGCTAGATGTTGATTGGTAAACGGAAAAGGGCGTGCCAAGACTACCTCTCACCTGATTGGTTGGAGAGGAAAGCCTTCGCTCTTTACTCACCGCCCCTAGAATTTTGTCGCCGGCCAGATTCCTCAGTTGAAGTCGGCTGAGTTGGTTTTGGTTCCGTTGGTTCTGAGCTTTGAGTTCGCTGCGATGGGACCAGAAGGGAAAACTGCTGTCCTCCTGGGGAGCGATGCACCCAGAGACTGTCCAACTCCTGGGGTTCCCCGAAAGCTGTCGTATACACCGCCCTAAGGCTGTGGGGAGCCAAACTGTCCTCTTTTCAGTATTAGTAACGGTCAGCGTACCCATTCCAAATATTTATGCTACCAGGAGTCCGAAGTTGCAGTTGTCGGTGCCTTGGAACACGGCATGATGAAATTTTAAAGTAGGTGTTCTTTTTGTTCATGTGGCCGGTGAAAAAGAAGACAGTAAAATGTTCAACTACTTGAGTCATGGAATTGCCTTCTTTACTTTCCAACTTGAATTGATTGCTAATTATATTCCTAAGCAAATGAATGATTTGATCCATTATAATTCTTGAATATAAGTCAACTGGATATTAGAGAAATTCTGCAAAACTTGGTAATTTTGATTTTACAGGAGATCACCCTAAACTTTTTTTCTGGCAAAAATTGGGTAACAATGTAGTGTTGATGTTACATTTAGTATATAACCATAAAATCCTTTCATCTCTTCGGGCTCGGCGCCTGTAGCTCAGTGGTTAGGGCGCTGGCCACATACACAAGGCCGGGTTCCAACCTTGGCGGGTTCCAACCCAGCCCTGGCCTGCTAAACAACAATGACAACTGCAACAACAACGAACAAATAGCCAGGTATTGTGGCGGGCACCTGTAGTCCCAGCTACTTGGGAGGCGGAGGCAAGAGAATCTCTTAAGCCCAAGAGTTTGAGGTTGCTGTGAGCTGTGACATCACCGCACTCTACCGAGGGCGACAGGAGACTCTGTCTCAAAAAAACAAACAACAACAAAAAAAAAACCTTTTCATCACTTCCCCATTGCAGGAGGCAAGTATCTGACCTAAGATGAATATCAAATGATTAATAGCACATATGCAAGTTTAAAATATGAATGGGGACTGACATTCTTTACAGTGTCAGGCACCCTTTTCCTCTTACTCCAGGAACTAAGTTATTAAAGATATTCTCCTAATCTTAATATTAAAGATATTCTCTCTCTATACGAAAAGGTTAACTACACAGAAACTGGGCGTCTTAAAAGTCCCTGCCCTGATAAAGATCAGATACTCTGCTGATGGTGAAAAAGAACAGGCAAATCTTAGTAAAGGAATCGGCTCCTTCTGGCCATCTCCTTTGTTCGTTATCTCATATATAAATCACATTTAAGATATTCAACTCTTTATCTAATTTAAGTTGGTGGTATTTTATAAATAAAAATACGTATTTTGATTTAGTTGAAAAATTATCTGTTCCTTTCAATCTTACAAAATGCTGAGATACTATACTATACATCTTAGAGGATCTTAGAAACAGCTGTCACCCAATGACATTAGAGGCTTCCAGAGTAAAAAAGTCTATTAAAAACAGAAATGTCTTGGAAATCAGTAAAAGAAAAATCAGAAAATTAAGAAAAGACTAATGTACAATAAAAGGAATTCCCTCAAAAGCAAAAAATGGATGAATGTGGCAACCAGCATTTAAAATTTTAGCTACCTATAAATGCAATCAATATAAACAGAACTTTCTTACTGTTTGTCTCCACTTCATTTTCTTTTTCTTTATGTATACACAGTATATAAGTATGTGTATATAATAATATATACCTATTTTAATTTAGTTGCTCCCTACCTGGAGAGGTCCTTAACTACTTTGCCAAATCTACCTTATCAGAACACTGATAATTTGGCCACTTCAGGATGTAAAGGTAGAACTCAGAAAGAAATAAGACAATAAATGCTTCATTAGTGCAGCCTGAGAACTGAGTCTCAAAGGATGGAAGAATCACAAAGGACAATGTTAGCTTATACAGTTCTGCTTATACTGCAAATAACAAAAAATAACATTTTGCTTTCTTAAAAACTCTACTTATGATCCCAAATTTAATGTTCTATCACTGGATTAACAGATATATATTTTGAAGATATATGAATTTAGTAGACTCATAATAGAGTCAGCCTGAAGAAGGGAATGATTCGAAAGAAAGGTAATGAATAGAAAGAAATCAAAGATGGTGTGTATCAGAAAGGAGTGTATCATTACATGAATAAGAAAGTCAGGAGTCTCAAGTTTGCAAGGAAGATTAGTTTAGTTTTGGAACAGATTTGAGCTTTAGGCTCTGGTGGAAGTATCTAACAAGGATTTTAAAGTACAGGATAACAGGCCAGTCACTGAGGCACATGCCTGTAGTCAAGAGGCTGAGGCAGGAGGATTGCTTAAGCCCAGAAGTTTGAGGTTGCAGTGAGCTACAATGGCGCCACTGTACTCTGGCACTCTGAAAAAAACTCAGATCCCAAATAGGGAAAGAAATGTAGCAACTAAAGACAACATATCAGGTGTTCTAACTACTATGTCCTTCAGTGCCTTCTGTGTAATGCTCTCAGACGACGCTTCCTAAAACTTTGCTGTGTCCTTTCTTTGATGCAAAAGTGTTCTATAGGTCTTGAATATTTGTTGAATAAAGTCCTGCCTCCTTGCCCTGACATTCAAAGCCTTCCATAATACAACCCAGTTGATGTTTCAAGCTTCATTTTCTACTATTTCCTTTAAGAACTCAACCTTCTCACTAGAGCACACTGTTTGCTATGTTCTGAAACACCTGTGCCTTCATGACACTATTTTTATTTAATAGTTGTCTCCCCAAGTAGTGTGTAAATGCCTTATGTAAAGAGGTCATGTGCTACATGTGTAATATAATGTTTTTTTAAGAGCCCAAGAAATAATTGTTTACTTAACTATTTGTTTGATTTGTCTAACCATATTGAATTACAATCTTTCCTGTAATTTAAGTTCCTAGGAATACAAGCCCTTAGGATGGGAAAGTTTTGTGCAATTGATTAGCTTACAATATATTGCCAGATTGGTTTTTTAGCATAACATTTAACTTATGTCTAACTAGATTTTTCTGAGTTCTAGTTACCTGTGAGTAGCCTGCCAAAATAAAGTGTCCAACAAATATTTATTGAGCCCTTTTTATATGACAGGTGCTGAAACAGGAAACATTTGCTTCTAGGAAACTTAGTGTTCTAGCAGGGAGTCTTAACCTTCTCCCACACTGCACCCCTTTAATAGTCTGGTGAAGCCCATGGAACCTGTCTCAGAATGCTTATAAAGGTATAAAATAAAATACATAGATTATGAAAGAAACCAATTATTTTGAAATATAGTTGTCAAAATATTACACACCAAATCTGTAATATAATACTGTGTGCTTTTGGAATTTGTAATGCACAAATAACAAGGCCTATCAGCATGTCTCATAATTTCAATAGTTCCAAAATAGTGATGTATATAAAAGATACTGTAGGACACCTACAATATGCATAATATGAAATGAAAATATCTGTGATTATTATTGGTGACACTGCTACTACTGCCATGGGTTGTTACCTACATTTATAATAAAATGAAATTCTAAATGTCAGTAAGAGGTTAGTGAGAGTAGTGATATTTTTTCATTGAAGTTCATGGACCAGTGGCTTTTATACATGGATCCTAGTTTAAGAAGCCACACTAGAACAATGTTTTTCAATCAGTGGAGTCATAAATGAGTAGAAAGTCAAGAAATGCATTTTCAGGGAGTCTGTGAGTACTTCTTATAACAAAAAGTAAAAGATAATATAGAAAATATCTGAGCTTGTATCAGTAAGTGGAAGTATTTTGGGGGGCACTCTTATTTCAGTGATATATGTTTGTGTGTGTGTACTATATACATAAATGTGTACTGAGCTATAATTTAAAATATGTCTTAAAATAGGTTACAGCCAAAATATTGTGAAAGCTATCACAATAACAGAAATGAGACATGTAAGACATATGGAATAAATGCCATAAGTAATAGGAATAATGGTTATTATAAGATTTTAGAGGAAAAAAGTTTTTGTGAGGAAATTATTAGGGAAGACTTAAAGCAGGAGACGGATTTCAGGTGAGCCTTTAAAAGTGGGTATGATTTTCCTAAAGATATAAAGAGAAGGTATTTCAGGTATAGGGAACAGCAAACTGTAGAATCTAATTCAAACTATTTTAGCAACCCTTATCATATGCCTTCTAATTTGGTTTGCCTGATATTTACCTGGTTTGAAATAAACAGAGATGTCGAGCTCTAATCAAATAAAACAAATAGATATTTATTGAACATTTCCATAAAATACTTCATTATAGGTTATGCAAAGATTTCAAAGAATAAGCATTTAGAGATTTTATCTTCTATGGAGCATGGCATTCAAAAACATTAAAGGAACAAAATGTGACCAGGGTAGTGGTGCACACATGCAGTCTTAGCTACTTGGGAGAGGAGGGCAAGGGGACTGCTTGAGCCCAAGAATTCTGACACTCTTGTGTACCACATACTATGTACTATGTTCATGGGGTGTCTACACTAAGTTTGGCATCAAATCAGTGACCTTTCAGGAATGCGGAGCTACCAGGTTGCCTAAGCAGAGGTAAAATGGCTCAGCTTGGAATTAGGGTAGATTAAAACTCCTGTACTGACCAATAATGGAATTAATTGTTCCTGTACTCCAGCCTGGACAACATGGTAAGACCCCGCCTTTTCAAAAATTAAAATAAAATAAATAAAATAGTGGTACATGTATAAAGTGATCAAAGTGAGTTCAAGATAATTAAATTGGGTTAAAGATAATATATGTTTTTTAACACATGTTTTTAACACAATTAAATTGAGTTAAAGATAATGTTTCTTTAACACATAAAATCTCATAAAATAACAGGAAAGAGTCTGGTTTTTTTTTTTTTGTTTTTTTTTTTTACATAGGTTGTAAGGATAGGACATCAGGTGAGAGGGTCATAAGAACAAGCCCTTGAAGGTGGAAAGCAGATAAGTAAGAAACGACTTCCTCAAGTGACCATATGCTACTCTGATAAGTCTGGTTTACTCCTATTAATAATCCTGGCATAATTAATAGTAGTGCCAATTTTTGCTTTTGTGGGGGCAGAAAAGATGTAATACCTTTCCTTATCCATCACAATGATTACAGCTGGCACTCCTATACAAAAGAAAGGTTAACAAGAAAAGCATAACAAATTTATTTAATCAAAGATTTACTTCAGACTCAAGATGCAGAGAAAACTATCCATTTTATGCTTATATTCAGTGAAGAATGGACAGTGGTGTAGAAATGTAATTGGACAAAAAGGATGTGCTCTGACAATAGATAGCAGACCAAGGGGGTAAAACCCAGCAAGGCCCGTCTGTTCAGATTCCTCGTGGCCTCTCTGTGTAGTAGTCTTTCCTCCTGGGTATAGGGCATGACCAATTCTGGAATGAAGATCTTACCATCTACTATCAGAGAAGGTAGGCCAGAGACTTTCTTGTTTATGGCCATCTACCACCCTGCAAGGCAGGGGAAGGCTGAAGGAACATTTCTGGGTTTTATGGTTAGCTTTGGGGAAGAGGAGTTCTAGGTCCTGTGTCTTGCTGCAAGAAAGAAACAGGGGTGATAAACAGAAGAGCAGGAAAAGGTCTGAGGAAAAATTGGCCTCTGAGTCCTTCCAATCTCCTTTGGTGAAAAACACTCGGATACCAAGGCATCACATCATGGTGTATCATTTTCTGAGCCCCAATACGTTCAAATGTCTTCTTCTTTGAACAATAAATAATACTGTTATCCTCAACACAACAGACATGAGAAGATTAAACTCTAATTTAGCAACAGAAAATGGCAAAAATTAGTCCAATGTGTGACACAGAATCTCCAAACAGCTCATTCAGGAAACAGTAGCACTAAGTCCAGCTGGCAGCGAGAGTAAAGGTCTGTATGTCTGATACTAGTGGTGGTGGAAGGGGATTTCACATAAAGAAATAGATACTCTCCCTACCTTTACAAGGCTAGATGACTCTCCCTCCCCCACCCCTAGCAAAGAATTAGGTTTATTATTAGGGGAGGGTAAAGGTAAGCACTGGACTTGAAAATACCAACCATACTTTAAAGCAAGGGTATCATCTAAAAAGATAGAAGAACATTGTTGTGACAGAGACATTTGAATAAGAACTAGTCATTAAATGATAAAATCATTGCTATTTTTTCTTAAATATGATAATATCCCATGTAGGGAATGTCCCTATTTTGAGGAGCTATATGTTGAAATTTTTAAGATTGAAGACCATGATGATGACATCTTACCTTCAAAGGTTCAAAAAAAAGGAGAAAGAGAATACAGCAAACTATTAATCATTGTTGGTAAAGGATATGGAGGTAAGTACTGTAGTATTCTTTCAACTTTTCTATATATTTGAAAATAGCAATTGGGGGAGAAATGTATAAGCCACATATTTAATGCTGATGCCCCAGGAATCTTCCTTCACTGACAGCCAGTCTGTCATTCTTTAGACAAGGGTTTAGAAAAGTCCTCTCTGGGGAGTCTAATCATTTAATGATGAAAGACATAAAACATGGCTGAGGTCTGACTTTTCCCAACCAGTTTACCCTGCAGAGAGGGTCATAACCAGATACCTAAGAGTACCCAATCAGCATTTTAGTGTTGCACTCTTAAAAAGGAACAGATAACAAATGATTACCAGGCATAAGAAGATGTTCTTAACATGAAAGATAGCGATATAAACAAACAGGAAAAACAAAAACAAAACAAAATTAATTTAGAGTAGAAGAAAAATTATGCTGTAAAAAAATTTTTTTAAAAAAACTCTAACATTACTAAATGTTGCCATCATGAAACAGGAGCACACAACAAAAAAGGGACCTATGAAGAATAATGACCACAAAAAGGTCCCCAATAACGCTATAAAAGCAGTAACTAAAACTCAGTAGAAGAATTAAAAAATAAAGTCAAAGAAATACCAGAAAGTAGACAAAAAGGCAAAGGACTAATGTAAGAGTCCAATATAATAGAAAATGGAGGTAAGGAAATATTTTCTAAGACATTTTTCTAGAGATGAAAAGTATGAATTTCCAAATCGAAAGTGCCCTAGTCTATGTTCCCCGCAGGAAAAAAAAAAGACTGATGAACACATCATTGTGAAATTTAAGAACACTGGAAACAAAGCACAGAAGCACAGAGCACAGAAGTCTTAGGGGTAAGAAGAAAATTAGACCACACAAAGGATCAGGCGGCAGACCTCTCAGCATTTACACAGGAAGCAGAAAGCCAGTGGAGCAATGTCTTTCAAACAATGAAGGAAGATTATTTCCAACCAAGAAGTCTATGCCCAACCAACCAATCAATCAACTATCAGGGAGGAAAAAAGACATTGTGAGATAAGCAAGACCTCAAGAAATGTATTTGCTGTGTGATATTTCTCATGAAAGGAGATTTTGCACTACCAAAACAAGGGAAGAATTAAAAAAAAGAGAGAAAGACACATGATATAGGAAATAAGAAATCCAACATAGAGCACAGAGGTAAAGGGAATCCCTAGGGCGATAGTAAAAGAAGGACCCAGCATGGCAGCTGATTTCCAGGCATAGGTGGCAGCCACTGCAGAGTGCAGCAGGTTAAAAGGCACTGGAGAGATACTTCAGGAGTATTCAATCACCTGAATACCTGCTGCACCTAAGCATCTTGGGGGCGCCCTTTAGATAAATGTGAACAGTTAGTAGAATGAGTGAAAGATACTATCTCATTCTGTTTGGGCTGCTATAACAAAATATCACAAAGTTTACAAACAACAGAAATTTATTTTTCACAGTTCTAGAAGCTGGGAAGTCTAAAATCAAGGCACTGGTAGTTTTGGTGTCTGGTGAGGTCCCATTTTCTGATTCATAGATAGTACCTTCTCCCTGTGTCTTCACATGGTGAAAAGGGTGAGGGTTCTCCTTGGGCCTTATTTATTTATTTATTCATTTTTTTCTTGAGACAGAAAGGACATTTTTGACCATGGTATTTATTTATTTATTTGATACAGAGTCTCACTATGTTGCCTTTGGTAGAGTGCCATGATGTCACAGCTCACAGCAACCTCAAACTCTGGGGCTTAAGTGATTCTGTTGCCTGATCCTCCCAAGTGGCTGGCACTACAGGCACCTGCCAAAACACCCAGCCATTTTTTGGTTGCAGTTGTCACTGCTGTTTTTTTTTTTTTTTTAATAATTTTATTAAATCATAATTGTGTACATTGGTGCAATCATAGGGCAGAATGTGCTTCATATACAATCAGAAACATTTTGATCGTACTGTGAGAGATAACCTTCATAGCATTTTCTTAATCACTATATAAAGACATTGATACTCTACATTTAATAAGTTTCACCAGTACCCTACTAAGATGCACCGTAGGTGTGATCCCACTAATTGCCCTCCCTCCACCCAGCCTCCTCCCTCCCCTCCCCTCCCTTTCCCTTTTCCCTGTATTCTTGTGCTATAATTGGGTTTTAGCCTTCATATGAAAGCTATAAATTAGCTCTATATTAGGGCTGAGTACATTGGATACTTTTTCTTCCATTCTTGAGATACTTTG
>CAUYRH010003028.1:0-14188 GCA_963574655.1 Perodicticus potto
GGTGGGGGGGGGGGTGGGGGGGCGTGGGGGGTGGGCTCGGGGCTCTGGGGTGGGGGTGTGTACTAGCTATCGGGGGTGGGTGGGGGGGGTGGGAGGGAGGAAGGGGAAGGAGAAGGGGAAAAGGAAGGGAAGGGAAGGGAAGGGAAGGAAGAGGAAAATTATATGAGATATGAGATATACAGGTTTATAATTGGCCTGATTTTTTTTTCCATTGGATTTAGGAGGATATTAGAAATTCACAAAAACAGGCTTCCTCGGTTTTCCCCAGCATCAGACTTTACATCTGGAAATGGCCAGAATGAAATGATCACATATGTGTGCAGTGATGCTGAGTTTGCCCAGAGGAGCACACAGCCCGCAGAGCTTCTCAATGTGGCCCTCGCCTTACTCTGTGATGTGGACCTAGTTACTGTCCTTTCTGACCCCACTGCAATGATGGAGATAGAAAGATCATTTATTAAGGTCGAGAGAAGTTAACTAATCTGGCCAAGGAGTCATAGCTAATAAATGAAAGAGCAGAACTAGAATCCAGACTTGCAGATTCCCAGATCTGTCCTTTTTGATCACAGTTATCATCTGACTCAATTTTCCATAGAGGTCTGGAGCCTATGTGAGCAAAGAGATTTCCTAACAAAAGGACTGTCATGGGGTGCTAGAAACTTAACAAGACCTTCCAAGGACTTCAGAGTCCACTCCTGAGCTCCTGCCTCGTCCAGCCTCAAACAGCACCGACTCTGAGTAGAGCAGGATAGCCTTTAGTCTTTAGCTCCCGTGCTACTGTCAACTGATAGACAGAGACTGCCAGGAGGGCCAGGTTGAGGAGGAGTCTTTGGCGACTCTTCTTGGGTCTGTGAGCAAAGGTGCCGTGAGGACGAGCCATTCTACAAGTGCAGGAAATGGGAGTGTGACCTGAGTGTCCATTCTGTGGCTCTGCTTTACATGGCTTACATGTGATCCAAACACACACATTTTCTTATTCATCTGCCTTCCTGTCCTAAATACTATTGTGTTCATTATTTTGACCACAGACTATTAGGATTCCCTTCAGAATACACATCTTTTTCATTTTCTTTTTTGGGGGGAGTTGGTTCAGGGGAGAGGTACATACTGTGTAAATCATACTCATTAAGACCTTAACTCTATGTTATGAATCTGACAAAGGCCCAATAACTACACTCTACGAAGAACTCAAATTAAACAACAATAAAAGTGCAAACAACCCCCTCTGTAAGTGGGCAAGAGATTTGAACAGAAACTTTTCCAACAATGACAGATGAATGGCCAAAAAACACGTGAAAAGGCTCCTTATTTTTAATTGTCAGAGAAATGCAAATCAAACCTACACTAAGATATCACCTAACCACAGGATTAGCCCATATCACAAGTCACAAAACACCAGATGCTGGCATGGATGTGGAGAAAAGGGAATACTTCTACACAGCTGGTGGGATTGCAAATGAATACAGCTTTTTTGGAGAGAAGTATGGAGACTCCTGAAAGCTCTAAAAGTAGTAGACCTTCCATTTGACCCTGCAAGCCCATTACTAGGTATCTACCCAGAAGAACAAAAATCATTTTATCATAAAGACATTTGCAGCAGAATGTTTGTCATGGCTCAAGTCATAATTGCCAAGTGGTGGAAGCAACGTAAGTGCCCATCAACCATGAATGGACCAACAAACTGTCATATATGTACACCATGGAATATTATTCAGCCACTAAAAAAGATGGAGACTTTATATCTTTTACGTTTACCTGGATGGAGTTGAAATCCATTCTTCTCAGTAAAGTATCACAAGATGGAAAAATAAATATCCAATGTATTCTATACTAATATGAAAACAATATATAAACAATTACATCCTTACATGAACAATAAAACACAAATATAGTCTCCTACATGGGCAGGGAGAGGCGGAAGGGGGAGGACAATTGGCGGAAGGCGGGGGCGTGAGGCAAGAAGTTGCCTAATGTGCACGTTGTGGGGGTGTATAAGACGCCCTCTGGGTGAGGGGCTCTTTTACAAATGGAACTTTACCCTGGAAGTGAAAACAATGTAACCTAAAAATTTGTACCCTCATATGAATTTGAAATAAAAAATAAATTAAAAAATAAATAAAATACCAAATGGACAACCCCAAAACCTTAACTCTATTGCCTTTACCAGATTCTTTATCAGACCTGGCCAGGGTTTAAACTGGGAGCCATTCCCGCTCGTGGAAGCCTCCCACAGGAGTGTGTGATTGGACAAGTTCTGGGATTAGCAATTTCTCCCCCATGACTGTTCTCCACAGAGCCTGCCCGGCCCTGACCCCTGTAATCCCCACTGTCCCTGCCGCCTGACACTCAGTGCACCGGCTCATCTGTGCAGGCCGCAGAGTGCCCTTGACCTGTGTGGGCCACAGGCCTGGGCCATGGCCTGGATCAGACATGGAGGCAAGAGTCAGAGATCCAGAGAGAGTGGGGCATCTCGGGGGATGTGCAAGGGACACGTAAATGAGATAGTACGTGTACACGTCGTGGGTGCCCCAGAGTAGGGCTCTCAAGGGACAGGGCTTACTACTGAGATACGCTACAAATAAACTTGACTCGTTTTGCTTGTAATCAGACAGCACAGTGAGCTTTCTGGGTTCCCGCTCCGCACCTTTGCACAGCCTGAGCCTTCTGCAGCTTCGGGAAGAGGAGGAACAGCGCCCCACACAAAAGCAGGGTGGGGCCGGCCGCAGGTGCAGAACGCGGGTTTCTCTCCCAACCCCAAGTGCAGGCCTCTCGTGACCTGGTGAACGGCTCCGCACCTTGCGGAAATGCCCTCCTGTTTGCTTGTTCTCTCCGTCCTCACCGCCCCATGTCACGCTGTCTCTTTATACAGCCCTGTCCCTGTGCCGCCCTGTTTTCCGAGTGGAGAGTCTCTCACCGCTTTTGATTTTTTTTTTTTTTTTTTTTGATTAAGTAACCCCTTTGCATGTTCAGATTTGTTGTTTGTATACAATCTTTTTAAACGGATGGAAAGGCGAAGGGAAAGCAATGCATTTTTGGATTTTTATCTCCTGCAGATAGAAGATGAATTCTAAGTGTGTTCTCAGAAGTGACTTGCTCCCTCCTGGATTTCATTTTCGGGAGGCTAGGAAAGCAATTGAGCAGGGAGCCAGGATTCCGGGAGCTACAATTGCAGCCGTATATTAGATGTGTGGAGCGCTCCGCTTGTGTCCAGACTGAATGTATCACACAGACAAAAGCACCTTTTTTTATGTGTCTCTTCACTTTAAAATCTGAAGTTACAACGAGGGGCAAATTGTTAGTATTGTGTTGTTGGTTTATGTTTATTTATTTCTATTCTGCTTTGTTCCAAAATAGATATAAGGCCACGTCACCTATGAATTTCTGATCTACCTTCAGGAGCAGTTTCATTTGATTTTTAAAAAATAAAATCTGCTTGCTAATGATTGATATGTTAATGATCTGATTAATCCATCAGGTTTGATTCATTTACATCATCATTTACATGTCATCAGGACATGTTTTCAAGGAGACACTTGATGTCCTTCTCAAAATTCTCCTTTTCTCAGCACAGGGAACTTTTATTTTCCATAAGCAAACAAAATCTAAACCTTGGAAGTCTGATTGATGGGAAGCTGCAATCTCAGGGTGGAGAGGTAGGTAATCCTCACCAAGGTTTCCCAAACCCAAGAAAAGTCCACTTTTTCTTATGTTTCTGTTTCATTATTTTTCTTTTTGTCCTGTAAGTTATATTTCTCTGTAAGAGAGGTGAACCCATAAAATTCCCGTAATAAATCTAACCCACCTATCCCTGTCCAGCTGAACAAGGGCCCGAACTGATCTGGGGGCTCTGGGCCCTCTCTGCCTCAGCTCAGCGTCTTTCTGCCAAACCTCAAAGTCAGGGTGTGACCTAAGTGCTCTTTATAGGAGCAAATGAGGTCAAGTTTAGGTAAAGTAGAGTGGTTAGGCCATAGCAGTGCTTACCATGGTGTGATCTGAGATGACCTGAGTAAGGTGCAGGCCACACAAAGCCCTTGAATGCAGAGTGAGAAGACCATCTTCTGCTCCCCACTCTCTTCCAGGGCTGCCGGTCACATTACGGCGTGAGTCTCTTGGTGTCTAGAGATGCTGAACTGTCCTCTCCCTCCCGTAAAACTCAGTTGTCAACAAAGAGCTGGCTTCTGGATGAGGCCCTCGGACAGGCGACAGTGGCTAGTGATGCTGCCCCATTTTGTTGCATGTAGACTCATGTCCTCCCTCTTCCTACCAAGTGAGCTAGTTGGCCATTTGAAGTAGTCACAGAAAAACTACCTTTTAAAAGAAATTTATTCGACTATTTTTAAATCAATTTGAAGGAAAAATTAAATAAATTACATGTTTGTTATGTATATGTTGAAATTTGAGAGGACACGTGGAAGGAGGCAAAGGGCTCAGTGAAAGACAAGCAGGTCATGTCTTGGGACAGAAGACGCTGGGACCGGCCCATCGGAGCTGTGTCTGCAGCCTGCGTGCCTACAGGCGAGCTGAGGGAGGTGATGAACGCCTTGAATGTTTCTGCTTACTGGGTTCCCCGTCTGTAACATGGACCGGCTAAAAATATTGGCTCCTTCACAGATTTGTGCTTAAGGATCAAATGGGATATCATAAGGGAAAGCCAAATGTAAAGTATTATCACCATGAAAGGATTATAACTAAATGAGAGATGGGGGAGGGATAAGAGAGTGGAAGTAAAAGGAAGCTAAGTTGAAAGAAATTAGCGAACTAGCTAGAGAGAAGACTCTGTGGTCATGGAAGCTAGATAGGCCCAGGGGCTTGGAAAGGCGGGGAGCAGCCCTGCGTGTGGTTTGTTTTGCAGTAGGGTGGGGAACCGAGGAATAAAGAACAAAAGTCAGTGGGGAGTTTGTAGAGAAAATCAAAAACAAAAAAATGTGCTTTAAATGGAATGCTTAATGGAATGCTTCCTAGTTGGGGAAGCATGAGAGCTCCATAAACTCTGCATCTGGGTGAACCCATCCTGGGAATGAAGCCTCCACCAGACAGGCTCCGGGTGTCTCCTTCCCCGGGCGTGCATCTGCGCTGTGTGCTGAATCGATAGCTCCTGATACTCGTGCTGTTAAATAGTTGGGGTTACTTACACACGCCAGCTGCAGAGTGAGGTGCTCCAGATTTCCTGTGTGGAAGGGAACAAGGACAAGCAGAGGACACCCCACAAGGCCACAACACCACCAGTTGCCCTTGGCACTTAACACCCAGCACCCAGTACAATGCCTGACAGAGTGGTCGTCCCTTTGAGTAAACATTTTTTGAGTGAAAGAAGAAGAAAGGGAGAGAGGGAGGGAGACAGAAAGAGGGAAGCGATGGGAGGAAAATTGCTTAATTTTCTAGGCCAGAGCCTCAAAGAGCTCCGCGTCTGAGGCCAAGGCCTGGAATTTTATCCCACATCTCTCCCTAAAAGTGAAATGGAGGAGCTAGCGCCAGTGCTCCCAAGCATGGGCCTTGAGTCAGGAGAACCAAACTTAAAGTTTAGTTCTCCTGTGTGACCCCGGGCACATTGCTGACTTCTCCAAATGTCAGTACTCTCCGTATCACGGGAATGAGCAGACCAGCTTCACTGAGTCACGGCTGATACCAAATGAGATAATATATGTGCGCAAGGTGGATGGCCCAGAAGAGCAATTTTAATTATTACTGCTATCACCACACATGTGAGAATTCAGAGAAATTATTTGGATTCTGTTAAAATGTGACATAATACGGATTTTCATTCCATAAACAGATTCTTATACTTTGCTCCCTAATTAGGCTGTATCTGTCATGTCTGTAATTCCTGTGTAATTAAATTGAAATTAAATGTCAATTTACTTTGAATTACGGAGTAATTCTATGTGTACACGCCATGCAATCTGCATTCTGTTAGAAGATGACAACCAGAAATATCCTGACGGTCCCTCTGTAATTACACAGTGATCTGATTAAGATCAGCTTGACAAACTGCCTGCCAAGACCCGAGGAAGAAAAAGCTGTGAGTGGTGCAGGGTGGGTGGAGGTTGGGCACAGGACGGGAGGCGGGAGTGTGAGCTCACCAGTGACCCCGCCACTCCCCAGGAGCACGCGACGTGCTGAAGCCCCAGCCATCCCTTTTGTGGGCTGTGAAGGTGATCCTTTAGAACAACAGAAAAAATACCTTCATTACCGAACATGTTACTGACGCTGCTGCCCCGTCACTTTCTAACCCAGCTGTTTTAATTAGGTTGGTGTTGAGCGTTGAGCCCCCCTGCCTCAAAGACAGCGATAAATGGAAAGAGAATATTTCAAAGCTCACCCAGGAATTTAGTCTGTCTGTAATATACAAGATGGCTATTCTTTCGCCACCAAGGAGCGTGTTAATATTTGCATCGTTCTTCAGTGTAAGTGGCAGTGGGAAAAGGTAAGGGGCGAGCAGGGTGTCGAGGAGCCGGGTCCGGAGGCTGCACGGCAGCCCTGGGGTGTGGGGCTTCAATCTGCTAAGATGCTCGCCATCAATGGGGCAGCACGGAAAGGAAAACGCATCACCTGTGCTTCCCGGTACTCTCCATCCTCTCCCTCACTCTGACGCCCACTCGAGAGCTCTCCCGCTCAGCCCCCCTCAGTTTGCTCTTATTTCTGGGTGCCCTCCCTGCCCAGGTGTGACTTATTTCCGATTGTTAAACAAGTGCCACACTAGCTTTCCTTTGGGATAAAAGATCCAGGTATTTTTTATTAACTCAAGGGAAAGGCTTCTTTTTCCGCTATTCCCTGGGTCCCAACATTCCCCTGGCTGGGTCTGCAGGGCCCAAGGGCCAGTTTCCTAGAGAAGGCGGGTAGGTCCTCCTGTTCAGAACCGGCAAGGTACGACAGAGAGAGGCCAAAGGACCCAAAGCCACCTGCTCTGCCCTGCTGTAGGAGGCGCCTCACAGGACGCAAGATCCAGTGTGAGTTTCACAATGGGCGCTGTTTCTTACCAGCCACGACCCCGAGCAAGTCATTTGACCTTTATGAGCCATTTCTCCCCAATATAAAAGGAGATTAGTATAAATTGTCCTTCTGCCTATTGTGCAGTGTTGTTGGGAGAACAAATTAGCTCCTGTAAATGAAGATGTCTGAAGATGAAGACCTGTGCGGGCGATTGCTAAAAGCATCCTCGTCAGAGGTCAGGGCCTCTCTCGCAGATATCTGAAACCCTACCTGACACTAAGGAGATGGCGGAGGAAGGGTGCAGGGTTTGAAGGACCCTTGCAGCCAGTATATTCAGCTTAGATGCAGCTTAAGGACTAGCAGGTTCAGGGTCACGCACGTCCTTAGACTCAGCTTCTCTGTGTCTCTGGGCTCTGCCATCGGCTGAGTGTGTGCCCTTCACTCTCAGGGCGCCTGTGTCACGCTGTGTGCCTGGTCCAGGCTGGTATACTCTCCATGTCACATCCCCGGAGAAAGAGCGGGTCCTAGGACCTCTAACTGCAATCCCAGGTCCCCGTGTGCTTTCATCGAGTCACATGCACATCCATAAGCCAATCGCCACGGCTGAGGGGCCCTGGAGAGCCCACTGGCACTGATCCCAGCCTCAGGCTGGACCAAAAGGCACTGCCACCCTCACCCGCCAGGTGGGCCAAGCAAGGAAGGGATGGTGGGGTCGCTGAGAAGAAGAAAGAGCAGAGGCTGGGCAGAACGGTCAGACATGCACGTCAGAAGTCAAGGACTTGTGGTTGGACTCCATCCTGGAACAAAAAGCAAGCAGACAGGCGGAAGTGGGGAGGCCCAGTGAAGGCTGAGACAGACACAGCTGGACAGACTCGTGCTGGAAAGTGGCAGATGACATGAGGAACGGCTGAGAGAAGACGTGTACCCACATCATGCAGCCTCGGGACTCCAGAGCTGGACAGTTCCCTTACAGAAGAAGCAGCAAAAGCAACTGCTGATTGATTGACAGAAACTTTACCAGAATGACAAAGTAACTTCTGATGTGCAGGTAACCTTTAGCTGCACTTTGCTTTCACATCTGGCAGCAGGTATTTCTCCCCAAATGAATTGCTCCTGCAGCAAGCACCATCACACTTGCTCTTTAGACCTTCCCCAGTTTGCCACCAGTGCCTGAATAACATGCCTCACTCTCCACAGTCTTTCCTCTTTAAGTCAAAAGCCAACAGGCATCCCAGCTGGCTGCTGTGGGGAGGCATTTAGCCAGCTGTATGCTCACCCACTGGCCAGGGACACCGGCGATGGGAGACGGACTCTGATACATCTGCCCTGAGAGTCGTTCAAGGTCATTGTGCTCAATGCAGGTGCCTCTTGTGTTCTGATTATTTCAAAGTTTTGCATAATGGGCAACATGGAACAGTCAACATTTATCTTTTTGTATTTGCCAAATTCCAAGGGAGGCTATTAAAAAGTCCAGCATTTTCTGTGAAAAGGAAAATGTTATAAGCCAAATGCCTTTAAAAAATAAGCATATCATTGTTCTAAATGTAAATCTGTCATCTGTGACTGCCTTTTTTACCTGGTAATTTTGGAGGACAAGAAAACACCAACGCATTCCCAGGACTCTGCCCTTGGCAAGCTTGGCTCTTCTTCTTACCAGTAAATCAGTAAACTGCCGAATTACCTTGCACAGTTCTCTTCATCCCGAAGGTCAACTCAGCTGTGCACAGACCAATAAGCCTACATGTTTGTCCTTGTCATCATGCTTTACTTTTGTGTCCTTAATTATTATCTGGACACAGGAATTTACATTTTGGAGGCATATAAAATGTAAAAAAAAAAAAAAAAGAAAAATCCTGACACATGTCAATGCAAGTCTTCGTCTTACCCATGACCTCCAGGCCTCCCACCCTAGAAATCTGTCTGTCTTTCCACACAGGTGGATGATCCACGCCTATGCAAACATTATATAGATATGAAATTTCTAACATCAATGAAAAAGTGACATATATTATATATACATGGTGCTTTATTTTTTTCTGCAACTTCTCATAGTTGCAGCGTATATATTTTTTTGCAACTTGCTTTTGCTTTTCATCTCACCATTTGTCTTGGACAACATTTCATACCACCACGTGTGAGATTCCCTTCGACAGTTCCTCGTGATGGACTTTCCTGTACCATTGTGAACTATAGTGTTAGGGGGATTTCTTGGGGTATACAGACTAGACCAATTCATAGGCATATTTTAAAATTACATTAATTTCTGAAGATTGAGTATGTTCACATGATACAATAATAAGATATAATATTTATAAAGGAATACTTTAAAAGTAAGCTTCCTGAATATGCTACTCCTTGAAAGCCATTCAGTCCCCATTCATGGGACAATTTCTGTTCCCAGCTTCTTTTATATACACTGAAAAATGCAATGTTCTGCACTTTCCTTTTTCTCCTTTAATCATATATCCTGGCTGTGTGCCAGCATGTAAAGAGGTTTCCTCCTTTCATACAGCTGAATAGCATTCTAGGGAGGAATGAACCATACTTTAATTTACCCAGTCTCTTTATGATGAATATTTAGGTTATTTCCAGTTTTTTTTTGGCTAGTTTAAAGAATTCTGCAACATATAAACTTTTATATACATTATTTGACAAAAGGATAAATACGTACAAAGGAAGATACATTCCTAGAAATAAAACTCCTGAGTCGGAGGGTAGCTGTATTTTAAAATATGGTGACTCACCATACTCCATGATTGCATTAATGTATACAGCTATGATGTAATAAAAAAAATAAATAAATAAAATATGGTGACTGTTCCAAAATTGTCCTTTACAAAGATTGTGCTTATTTATATTCCAAAGAAACTCATAGGAGTGACTATTTCTCCGTATTCTCACCTACTAAAACACACATCATGTACTTTTTTGATCTTTGCCAAACTAAGAGGTTAAATGGTATTTTAATCCGAGTTTCTCTTTGTGTAAACAAGCATCTTCTCGCGTGTTTAAAAGTCATTTATATTTCCTTTCCCATGATCTGGCTATCCATATTCTTTGTCTATTTTTTATAATGGGTTGCTATTCTCATTTTTATTGATTCGCAGACTTTATATATTAAGGAAATTAACTTTTTGTATGGATTATAAATCAGAACTTGACATTTGTCTTTTGACTTTATTATTTGCTTTGTCATACGGAAATACTGATTTTTCTTAGTCTCATTATCAAACGCCGCTATTAAGGATTTGCATCATACCTTAGAAATGCCATCCCTTCTTGGAGACTGTTGTTTTAAAATGTTCATATCTTTTCCTGGTATTGTTTTATTTTTATAGATTTTACATTTTTATAGATATTGCAAAATTATACTACAAAGAGATCATGCCAGCCTTTCCTTCCAGGGACAGTGTATGTTTACTCTTTCGTGTATTTGTCACTTGTCTCTTATGAATTATCCATCCTTCCTAAATCTTAGCATCCCCGCAAGGAAAAGCTCTGCCTCCTGTTGACTGTATCTCAAGTCATGGTACAAAGCACAGGGCTAGGCACACAGAACAGTCATGTGCACACCCTGTTCTTTTCCTTTTTCTTCTTTAACTTGAACAGTTTCCACAAAAGGGACAGCATGTCACCTCTCTGCTCACCACCACATCCACAGCAAGAAGTGCTGAGAAATGGGTCACTGGGTATCTGAGACCACAAGTTTTGAAGCACAATTTAGGAAATGTGGTCTGATTGTCTTGGGATTTGGTCATTTATTTGTCTATAAACATTTGCAAAACATAATAGTAAAAACACTTCAAATTGCCTATCACAAATGTCCTTGATTGAGGAGCTATGAATTCACGAAATTAGGTCTACTTCAGAAAACCAAGAATACTGTAAGTTAGAACACCCAAGGAGCTGCATTCATTCCTGAAGATTAGTTTCTTGGGAAAAATAGTCACAATGAAGAGAGTGACCACTGCTTGCTTGAAAGCATGTTTAACACACAAATATGACGTGTACTTTTGCATGGTAAGGAAACTGGACATGGGTTGCATAGAACGTTGAGTATGAACCTGCTGTCGCAGAGCGGCTCCCAGAAAACAAATCATCTCCTGTGGCCTCTCCTTCAGGGGCTTATGTTCAAGTTCAATGGACTCTGGTGGGGTTTTTTAAAAGAGAATTAAAATATAATTAATTATGACACTCAACCGACTCAAAAGTCTTCTAAAGAATTCAGTTCTTTGTCCTATCACACTGCCAAACAAGAATTGTATAAATTGGTAGAAGAAAAGGCTGGGTGAAAATATTATTTAAACCTTTCTGAAATCACTGAGTTTTCTCCAAAGAGTCCGTCCTAGCTTAGTCTTCCTTTCCTGAGACTGTCAGCAGTGACATCTCCATGGTGGGGCCTTCTGAGAGGCGGCCATTTGTTGTCTTTTTGTCTCTCAGCGTGTTTCCACCTCCTCTGATATCAGCTCCTCAATATTCCTTAAGGGAATCACCTGTCTCAAATTTCTGTGTGTTTTTAGGGTGTGGTTGAGCCTATCCATAAAGGGAATGAAATGTTATGTAGGTCTAGTAAATCACAATATTCCATTCCTGAGCTGTGTTTGTAGGTCAGGACCCAGTATGTCATCCAAATCACATTTGATGAGCCTCATTCCTGGGACCCTTGCTGGAACTGTTGAGGGGAAATAGAAGTGTTCTTTCTGCTGGGATAGCCAAGGATCTGCTTAAGAATGAAACCAATTGAGAGAGAAGCAAGGCTGAGTGATACGTAGAAGTATTGAGTCCTAAAGATGTGATGTGAACCCCTAGATCTAGCAATGCCAGAAGAAAGAAATGTGTTATGTAGCTTTGAAAGGATTCCAAACACATAATTTGCTTCTGAGAGACATGTGTTTTGCTGTGATAAGAACCGGAGTGTAATTCCCCCGCCCCATGAGAATGTTACACCACACTTTATTAGAACACATATGTGAGTTATTTGCCTTCAACTACAGGACGCAAAAATGCAAATAAAACCAAGATTTTGACAGACTGAGAGCTCGGGCTGTGACCCTTCAAGCAGTTCTCCAAAGCCCCTCAATGCAGGGCCTTCCGTGTCATTTCTGCTCTCTGCTGGGCAGGTCAAATCATCTGTCCCCAGAACTTCCTATAGGGAGGTATGCCTCAGACTTTGATTAGACTTTAGGGACACAGAGGCCTGCTTCCCGCCTAATCGTGCGCCTGGACTTTGACAATTGGACTCTACACAAAACAGCAACTCACTCACTGTCTACATACCTGTGTCCTGAGTGTATTTCTGTGAGATTTATTCTCACTATTTTCCTCTCTTGGAACATTGTGGAGGAAAAAAAGCTCTTTAAATCACAAAAAACCATGTGATTTGTGAAATTATACTCTGATCACTTCCTTATTTTGATCATACAAGACAACAGATTAATAGTTTAGTCTCTGGGCTCTTGAAGGAACACACACACCCTTTTATGCACATCTGAGTTGAGTTTGGTCAGTCACAACTGATGGAGTCCGGCTAACACAAGGAAAGATTGGGCGAGGGACATTTCCTTCACGAGTGAAGCTATGAAAGACTTCATAAATATGTTTTCACATCAGTCAATCAAGACAATATATTAAGCCTCAGAATATCTGTGATGTTTTTATGAAATTAATTTAGCAATAATGAGTAAACTATTATGGGTTTTATTTTGGTCCATCTGTCCAGAAATCTTTTCTGGCTTTTCCTATCTGGAAATTTCAATGAGATGCCTGTTCATTTATTTTACTTTAAAGCAGACCATATACGCATGAGGGCATTCTTTGTGTCTCAAACTGAGACCCACGAAGTTAGGAAAGAGATACAAATAGATACACAAAATCCATATACAGTAGAACCCCACATCAGGTGGCCTCATCTTCACACAGGCTACAGTGTAGGGCTCTGTACTCACCTCTAGCTTGGATGATTTAGGAAATTTAAAAACAGACTTAGTGACCATGAGAAGCACTTGGAATAAATTTCTGGGAAATTTTTCAGAATCCACTTCCCTAACAGATTATAAATATAGGATGGAAATCCTAACTATTTGAAGATAAGAAAATATTCCAGGTCAATGGTTCCCAAATATGATTGTGTGTCAGAATTATCTGGAGACATAATATACTCATAGTCTTCCAGGTCCTACCCTATACCAGCTGACGAAAGCTGCCTTCCAGCTCCTGGACCCCAAATCAATGATAACAGTAAAGCATATTTTTTAAACTCTCTATACATTTTCTTTATTTGCACCACTATCCCATCAAAGATTCACAAGAACCCTACAAAGCACATAACGTTAGGCAATGGATCACTTAACAATAGTTATGTTTGTGTTAATGGATTAAAAATATAAGGTTTAAAGAATTTAAGAGCCTTTCTTAAGGTTGAATGACAGGGCAAACCCGTGATTCCAGACCCCGAACTCTCAGTCTTTAACCTATTTACGAACACAGATATGACATTAGTCCAGTGTCATGTTTGATGTACAAAATCAATGAACTGTGCCGATAACATCCTTAGAGAATTTAGTCAGAATAACACCCACAAGGGAAAATAAGCAATGGAAACAATATTCATTAAAAAACAAACAAAAACAAAAAAAAACCCTTGTGTTATAGAGAGCTAGAAAGAGTCTTCATTCAACCGTCAGAAGCCATTTCTAAGAAGGCAGGAAAAGAAGAGATGGAGGGAAAGAAGGAGAAAGAAGGGAAAGAGGGAGGAAGGATGGGGGCGGAGAAAAAGGAAACAAAGGAAGAAGCTATTTACTTAAAAGGTTTACATACAAGAGACCTTATATCCTCCATTATAAAAAAGATCTATATCTTGGCTCAGCACCTGTGGCTCAACGGGCTAAGGCACCAGCCACGTACACCTGAGCTGGCAGGTTCAAATCCAGCCCGGGCCCGCCAAACAACAATGACGGCTGCAACCAAAAAATGGCCGGGCGTTGTGGCGGGCGCCTGTAGTCCCAGCTACTTGGGAGGCAGAGGCAGGAGACTCGCTTGAGCCCAGGAATTGGAGGTTGCTTTGAGCTGTGATGCCATGGCACTCTCCCCAGTGTGACAGCTTGAGGCCCTGCCTCAAAAAAAAAAAAAAAAAAAAAAAAGAGGTTCACTTGAGCCCAGGAGTTTAAAGTTGCTGTAAGCAATGACACCATGGCATGCTATCCAGGATGACAGAGTGAAACTCTGTTTCAAAAACAGAAAAAGAGGTATCAAGTCATGA
>CAUYRH010003029.1:0-15157 GCA_963574655.1 Perodicticus potto
TTTCCTATGCCTAGGTCAGTTTCTTGTGAATTTCCTAGGCCTGAATTCCATGGATGGACTGTGTCCATTCATTGATACACTTATTCACCTTGCCCCTGGTGGAAGGGACTGTATTCATTTGTTTCCTGGCCAAGGAACCCATACACCTATATATACCCTGAGGCTAGAGGCCTAGAGGAGGAGATGGGGAAAGACCGGGAGAGGAACGGAGAGAGCATCTCTCTCCCCACCTGAAATCTCTCCCTCTACCAGGAGCTTTGGTGTTTTCTGTATTCTTTTCTGTAAATCAATTCTGTCTTACCACGGAGGGGTGGGGGTGGGGGGGAAACAACGTAATGAAGAATAATAAAATACATATAAAGAAAAAAAATAAAAAATAATGGAGGTTTATTAAGCCAGAGTTTGAAGGCACACCTGGGAAAAAACACAGACAAGTCTGTGACTGACTTGGAACCTTGGGTTTTAAAGGAGATGGGGCATACAGGAAGAAAAAAATAGGAGGAGGGGTGGACAGTGAGACAAATGATTACATCCGTGTGAGGTCCAGGAATTCTGTACTTTATATAAGACGAGGCAAATGTTAGAAGGAGAAAAAGGAAGCATCAGTTATGTTGATGTCTTGGGGTGGGTGGAAGAATGTTTAATCTTGTCTCTGTTCTGCACTTGGCAAGATAAACGTGGAATCAACATTATTAGTGTGCAAACAGACTTTAGTTTAGGAACGAGACTTAACCTGCAGATCCAAAGCTACAATTTGCATGTCCTTGGGAGGCCGGCAAGGACTTTCCTTATGAATGATCCATGGCACAGCCCTTGTAGATGCCTGAGTGAGGCCTTTCACCTTTCTGTGGCGATCTGGCTGATGCATAATGTTAGGAGCAGCCATTCATTTGGAAGGAGGTGTTGGGCCATTCAGTATCCAGGCTTGACTTTCCCTTTTGCATAAGGGGGGGTGTCATTTTCCTTTGCAGTGTCTTTGAAGCTTTTTCCTTATATTCACGATGTCACTTTCATCTGAGCTGATATTCAGCCTCTTATCTTATCACCATCCTGAGCTCTTCTAATAATCTCATTTATCCTTATAGCTTACTGAGAACATGAAATATGGATCTTTAAATCATTTTCTACTTCCTAAAAATAATTGTTTCAACAATTATAGTTTTGACTGTATTCAAAGTCAAAACTGCAACTGAGTGCATTCAGTTAAGAACCTATTCATTGGCTCAATTTTTCTGTATATTCATCCTCCATAGAGATCTTGTTGACAGAAGACATTCAGGACAATCTTGCCCTTTTCACCTATCCCCTGGTGCCTTGGTTAAATGCCCCTCGGACAGCAAAAGCTGGAAGGCAAAGTAAGTTCATTCCTTGGTCCGTACTTTGGAGTCAGGTACTCACTGGGTATCTGATCCACAAGGCTGAGAATGGTCAGGGTCTCTGACACAGGGTGGGTGTGTGTCCTTGTGAATATGGGGAGGGGCTTAGTTTTGCTCCTCCAGATATAACACAGAGAAGACAGAACTGTTGTAAAAATCTCAAGGCTCCTCCCTCAGTAGCTGACCAAATGAACCCCCTCTAGGCCAAGGGGAATCTCTAACGCTGCATTGCCAGCCATGAGAAAGATCAGACAAGCATCAGCATGTCCCTCTCCCTTCTTAGAGATGTCCTTTGTGACTCACCAACAGGCAGGCTATTCAAGACATACCTGCAGGTCTTCAGTATGGGACCTGTATATAACAGGATGTGTATATAACGAACCACCTGAGTCTAGGGGTATGTCCAGTAGTTTGTCTCTGATTACCAGACCTTAACTCAAGCATTCCTTTTCACCTACTCCTGGTCTAATAGACAGAGCCTAACTCTTTCAGACAATTGTGGGCCAAAGAATCTTTAAACTCACCTATAACCACAAGCCCCCACTTAAAGCCCCCACTTCTTGTGGTGGGGTACTACAAGATACCCCACCTTTTCAGGCCAAACCAATGTATGCTTTCCACATACTGATTTATGACTTCGCCTGTAATTCCTGTCTCCCTGAAATGTATAAAACCAAACGGTAACACAACCACAGGGACTACCTGCTCAAAGCTTCTTGGGTGTGGCTGTGGGTCATAATCCTCACATTTGGCTCAGAATAAACCTCTTTAGTTTATAGAGTATGGCTTCTTTTCTGTTGACAAGATGAAGCCAGGCCCATCTTCCTTTAGCCCTGCCAGCAACACTGTACCTTCGGGGAACCACAACTTTCAGGATTCAGTGGAGCTTGTTACCCACTTTATATCCCCCTATTACACACCAGGCTCGGGATAGATGGACATCAGCCCCCACCTGAGGGGAGTGAGAGGTGCCTTTTGATACTCTGGCTGGGCTCAGTGGCTTCTTTAGACCTTGACTTGGCCACCAAGGCCTCTTCTCATTTTCCTCTGGCCAACTGAGCCACTAAACAATGAAAGTGTCCTCAATTGTGCTCCTGAGGCTGTCTCATTGTTTCTGAAAATAATGGAAGTCCCTCCCGAGGCTAACAATTGTTGACATTGTTCCCCTGTGTGTTTTGTGTTGCTTTTTGGCTATTTTCTATATTTTCATGGGTATTTTAAGAACAAGTTGGAAGGGGCTCCAGAAACCCCCACAACATTGAGCCTAGAAGCTGGCACCAGGAGCCAGCTTTAAGTAAGGAAAGTACAAACGAATTACAAGTGTTTGCTGAGATACTGGGACCAGAGACTGACCTAGGACCAGGACAGGATGTGTCTAAGTCAGGGCTAGGAGCCATCAAAAGCCACCTGAAAACACAGACTCAACCTTTAGGGAGGCAAGAGGCAAGTCCAAGGTGCACAGCAGGCTGCCAAGCAGGAACAAGGTGGAGCCAGCAGGGATCAGGAGCTCTGGGCCCTCAGGGCGAGTGCAGGGAAGGGCTGAGGGTGTCCCCAACTTCTGGGGCCAAGCCTGCAGCATCTTCACATAGCAGGCTCTCCACATGGCAGTGTCCCACTCGCCAAACCTCCTTGCGACGCAGGGACCCCAACTCCCCACTCTTAGTCCACAGCAATTCTTGCTTCTGGAGGCTGGTTGGTGCGCCCACTGGTCCTGGATCCACGTGGACACGGGATTTCCCCAGGCACCTCCTGACACCTTAAGACATTCAGAATGGGGTCTCTCGGGAGCTCTTTGCACTCAACGTCTTCAGAAGGCCTGCCGTCTAAGCGCGCCGGCCCCTGGGTGCGTAGGCCCAGCAAGCTCCAATGTGGGGATGCCCAGGGCGGCGCGTGGGGCTGCAGCCCGGCGGGAGGCGGCAGTGCCCGGGGGCCCCACCGTCCTCCTCTCAGTAAGGCTGAGGGGCGCAGGTCTAGAGAAAGACTGGAATAAGCCTCTCCCTTTCCCTTGCCTAGGTCATAGAGGGAAACAGGCCAGGAGGGAATCAGAAGCCGGAACCGACCAGAGCCGTCGGGCGCCCAGAAGCACCGAGTGCTGCCGCGCGTGGTCGCACATCCCCGCCCGCCCTCTCTCCCTAGAGAAGGTGTCTTTGGGAGAAAAACTGCCACCAGCTCTATTCCTTGAATGTGCTAGCCAATGTGCCTCAGGACCCCCACCCCCGCATCCTTCGGGGATGGAGCCTCCAAACCCGTCCGTCCTCCTGACGCAGTCAGGCTGGGGGGCATCGGCATCGGCTTCCTGGAAAGACTAATTCTTTCTTGGGGCATTTCCAGCCCTAGCTATTCCCCAGCACGTTCCACCTAAGCATTAAAGGGAGGTTATCTATCAATGCGAAGCAGCAGAGACGCTGGGAGCTCTGAACCCCCACTCACCCACCCTCCCCTCCCCGCTCCCGCACAGTGGAGGCTGCAGCCTCCGCGGGAGGCGAAGACCCCAGCAGTGGGGCCGGTAGGGCTGGGCTCGCCTGGACACGCACACCAGTGCGCTGCCTCCCACAGCCCGACACGGCCCCTCGCACGCCGTGACTCGCGTCTACGTGAGACTGACATCAAGACCCACTGCGATGTCAAAGGCTGAAGACGCCGAGACAGGTGCACGCCCACGCTAGAAGAAAGCGGCCCAAACCTCTCCTTACCTTTCTAAAACTGTGTGATTGTCCCTCTTATCAAAATAACTTTTGTTATGAGATTAACTGGGGAGGGGAGCATAAAGTATAAATACGGAAAAAACAGTTTTTGTTAGTAGAGACAAAAAGGATTAGATAATGTCTCTGATATTAACATTTCTAAAAATATTTAAGCTAACATTGTCAATCACTGCTCTGAGTTTACACTCGGGCGCGCTCTCAGGAAAACGGTTTTGTAAACCAGCCGGGGTCCCAGCAAAGCGATGCGGCGGTGGGGTGTGCTCCTGATTTCCCCTTGCTGTGCTCCGCTCTGATCCCCTCCCACGCCCGTTTACTGTATCTAATGGGGGTTTTATTTTTCCCATTAACACAAAGTGGAGCCCGCATCCCTGCCTGCTCAATGTATTCTATGTACTATTTTTCTTTTTCAGAGACAGGTCCCTGCTCTGTCACCCAGGCTAGATGACACTGGCACAATCTTAGCTGATTGCAACTTGGAACTCCTGGGCTCAAGCCTCTCCAGCAGCTGGAACTACAGACATGGGACATTATGCCCTACTAATTTTTCCAATTTTTGTAGAGACTGGGTCTTGCTATGTTCCCTGGCTGGTCTCAAACTCCTGTTCTCAAGTAATTCTCTTGCCTAAGCCCTCCCATAATCTTCGGATTACAGGTATGAGCCACCACACCCGGCCTCAATATATTTTAATGGCACATCCAAACACCTGCTTCTTGCCCTCAACTTCCTTCTGGATCTGGCCCTGCCCATTTTCTCTTCCTTCAGTCCTGGGAGTCTAAACTGGAAGCCACACTGGAACACTTGTTCCTCTCTGTGCCGCCGTTCATCCCCAGGGACGACCCTTCTCTTTCCTCAGCCTTCTGTCAAAATCCCAGCTGGAATTCAAAGAGAGCTTCCCTTCCATGTCTCCAGACAGAGCCGAGCCGGAGCCTCACCCAGGAGGGATCTCCCCATGACACTTGTCACTCCCCCTCTTGGAATCCGTGGGATGACCTGGACTCCATTTTTCCACCCAGGCCTCTAGAGGGCAGCAGGAGACTCCACCTCTCTGCATGTCCCTCAGTACCTCAAGGGCTCCCGGCATCCAGATACTCAACAGTTCTGCTGGAGACTGAAAGCATATTTGCAAGCTCTCCAGCTGGGTGATACATCTGTAGTCCCAGCTACTGGAGAACAGAAGTAGTGGCTTTGGAGAAGCAGGTAGCATTCAAATCATCACTCACTGTGTCCCTGGGGTCCTGGAAATCTTGAGGGGACAGTTTCCTGGCAGGACTGGTGATGAGCTCTTTCTCTTTAGAGTAGTTCAACAGACAAAAATAATGTGAAGCAAACCTCCCGCCTGGCTGAGAGCTTTATAGATGCAATTATGCAGAACACCATGCTACTCAAAATTCCTCTCCAGTTATTCAGAGTTATCCTTCCTACTAGGCCCATGAAGGATAAAAGCTGAGTGTCTTGGGGGGGCTGAGGGAAGGAGGGGACGGTCCTGCCAGGACACAAAGGGGGCTGTTCAGCCAGGTATGAGGAGGGACAGAAGGCAAGGCCAGGTGCCCCATCCCACCTCAGTAGTCACAGGCGCCTGCTGTCTGAGGACCTGCAGAAACCAGTGTCGGTGTAGGGGGCTCTTCCCTGCCTGTGGCCACAGCACACAGAAATGAAGAGAGCAGTGGGGAAGCACAGACGTAGCGAAGTCCTCATCGCAGCCTGAAGAGCTAGGGTTTGGGGCCAATTACATCAACATTCTCCAGGGGCGGTGAAAGTCTCTGCTGTCATTCACTTACTGACAGACACATGCATACGTGCACATGCACAGGCTTAGTGAACATGAAGCCTTCCACCGGGCAAGTGCTGCAGATTTTTATCTGGATCAAACTGAGCTGAGTTGAGCTGAGATGACCACAGCAGCTTGGAGCCGGGTCCTGGCCCCTGTGGCCCACGGAGGGCCCAAGTCATGGTGGATCTGGGCTCAGATCCTTACAGTGCTCCACTGGGCACCTCTTGGGGACCCAATGCCTGTCAGTTTGGACCTTGTGAGTCATTTTGGAGGATGATTAAAAAGGGGAGGGAAGGATGACATGCCAAGTAGTGTAGAAAATGGAGTCTTGTTTACTTTAGAGATGGAAAAGACAGCTTGCCAACAAAACATAGTTCTCCATTTCCCTCTAGAATTCTGTTATTAAAATTAATCTGTGATGAACTCCCAGCACCTCTCTCACAAGGCATTCCAAGAGCTTTAAAAATAATAAAACACGCTCAAGAAGAGCAGAAAGCATTCCACTAAGCCAGCTGGACCAAATCGCCTTTGGCCTGGCTGGGGGGAGAGGGCAGGAAGGCAGCTGGCCCCTTCATAACTAAGTGCATTAAAGACAAAGTTAGTAAATACAAGTAAAAGAATGTCATCCCTCCATCTCTTCAGACACACCCATGATCACAATGCAAACATGAACACAAATTCAGCTCACAACTCCACTTACAGGTAAACACACAGGCTCTCCAGAGACTTACACACAGTCACGTCTTCACATTACACACACAATACATGATTGCGCACACGGACACAACCACCCAGACAATATATGCACAGACACCAGGAAGCAAAAACACAGCCGTGTGTTTCCATCACTTGAATGTTACTGTCAGCTACTGAGCCTCTGCAGGCTTCTGTGTGCGGCCTGGTTTGGGAGGGAGGTGGTCAAACTCTCGCCAAAATCTCACAGATACCCTCCCAGGCAGAGCCAGCCTTTTCCATAACCCTCGGCTGTGAAATGGTGAAGCACTTGTGCCTCAAGAGCCATTGGCCCCACAGATGACAAGGCCTGTGGACACCCCATCCTTCCCCACCCAGCTCTAAAGATTGCTCAGGTTCAAATGACACAGAAGACCATCCCAGGGCCCATCTGTCATTAGTACTTCCAGAGGAAGTCTGTGGTGGCCCAGTCCCGTCCAGGCAGAGAAAGGAGATATTATTTGGTAACCCCCTCATTTTAAAGTCAATAGTTCCATACAACTTCTACTTTAAAAAACTGAATACACCTTTTGGGTACAGGACATAGCTACAAGAGAGACTCTACCTAACAAATTCAAATATGTGATTTGGTTGTTTGGTTTTTTTGGGGGGGGGGTGGGGCAGCTAAACCTAAATTTATTTCAGGTTATTGTAAAGATACAAACAACCAGGACCAGGTTGATTTGGTTGTTTGTATCCTCACATTAACCTGAAATTAAAAAATAAAATAAAAGTAATTAAAAATTTTAAAAAACTAAATAGCAGGGCCAGGCTCAGTGACTCACACCTATAATCTTAGTACTCTGGGAGGCCAAGGCAGATGGATGTCTTGAGCTCAGGAGTTTGAGACCAACCTAAGCAAGCTCGCAACCCTGTCTGTACTAAAAATAGAAAAACTAGCAGGGTGTTATGGCAGGCACCTGTAGTCCTAGCTACTCAAGAGGCTGAGGCAAGAGAATCACTTAAGCCCAAGAGTGTGAGGTTGCTGTGAGCCGTGATGACACCATAACACTCTACCCAGGGCAACAGAGTGAGACTCTGTCTCAAAAAAAAAAAACAACTGAATAGCGGAATAGCATAACTTTGGGAAATGAAATATATTGTGTAGGAAGGAGACATTCTGATGTAAGTTTGTTGTCTTTCTCTGCCCCACATCCCTACTCTCTGAGTCTGGGTCATCCATGGCCATTTCGGCAAGGCTAAGGCAGCACACAGCAGAGCACAGAAGTGGCACGGAGGGAGGCAAGGAGGCGATGACTTTGTGGCAGGCCTCCAGGGCAGCTGCTTTGAGTTGAGTGCTGATTAATGCAGATAAGGTCAAGTCTAGAAGACCAGCTCAAATCTTCTTAGCACAACTCACATGGACATTAAATCCTCTCAGATAACAGCAGCTATGTGCATTGAAAGGGAAGTCAGGGATTTTCAGGCATGGAAAAATTCTTTTGACAGAAGAAACAAATGTGTTGAAGGCGAAAGGGCAGGCAGATGAAGTGGGGCCATCTCCTGAGGGCCCTGAGATAGGACACAATTCACCCCTACTGAAGAGTGACATTCTGTCCCTTGGGAGGTCAGCTCAGTCAGGTGGGCAAGGAGGCCTTGGCAGGGATTGAGTGGGGCTCCCTCTGGGAGGACAGGTAGCTAGGGCAGAGCTGCCACCAGAATATGATACCTAATAAGATTCACATTGTAAAAGATGTGGTCTTTTAGCTAAAAAAACAATAGAAGAATGAAATTGTAGAACAAAATGCAGAATGAACATAAAGATTTTTGTACATCTTTATTCCTAGATGTTTAAATTCCAAACAAATCAAAACAAAAGATCCTCCATTTAATGTAATTCAATTAATCCATTCCTACACTCAAGTCAATTACCATTAAACTTTTAGGAAATCTTCCCTACATTATAAATAGAAAGAGCAAGCATAAGTGGTATTGGTTTTCTTTGGGAAATATTTGCTAGATTAGAGAAAAGCATGATGAGATCCCTCCAATTCATTCAGGATGTCTTTATAAGACAGAATCAATTTCCTTCAAAATTTTAAAAACTGAACCAAGAAGTAATGCCTATGTGCATTTGCATGTGTACACACACATACACATACACAGGTGCTCACACATGCACATAAATGCATGGTAGTAGGCAGAGTCTAGGATGGCCCAAGATTCCTACTCCCTACTGTCCGATCTTGTCCCATGCACTCACACGTGGTAAGCTATAACTCTTACCACAGTGATTATGTTACTTTCTACAGCAGAAGAGATTTTGCAGATGTGATTGAGGTCCCTAATCAGTTGACTTTGAGTTAATCAGAAAGAAGTTCTGATCTAATCAAGTGAGCTCTTATCATCGCCCTTCCAGAAGGGAGAGGTTAGAAGTAGGAGCTGGCCTGTGGAAGGAGCCACATAGCAGACTTTGAGGAGTTGACAACAATCCCTGGGTGATGCCACAATCCTACACCTGCAAGGAACTGAATTCTGCCAAATACCTACCCCATAAGTCTGAAGAAACACAGCCCTAGTGACACCTTGATTTCAGTTTCATGAGACCCTGAACAGAAAACTCAGCTACATTGGGCCTGAACTTCTGACTTTAGATAGTAAATCAGTATTCTTTTAATGCTGCTAAGTGTGTGATACTTTGTTATGGAGCAATAAAAAACTACTCATACTCACGCCACCACTCTTGCCTCAGTGTCTCTGTTCCATCTTAGTCTATGCCTCAGATAATTCCAACAACCAAGACCCTTTCAACTGCATGCACTAACTCCTTTATTTTTTATCCCTCTGTTTATCGAAGCTTTCTGAATGTCCTACAAGTACACTCACATACACACGCGCACACACAGGCTTTGTACTCGCTGCCATTAGGAAATTAAAAATTAACAAGATGCAGCAGAGCCTGCTGCTGAGGACCTCCCGCTGCTAGAAGAACTAACACACACCCATAAATCACTCTAGAGAGGCCAGACTGAGTAGGTCAGGGACATTTTACAGAAAAAGCGAGTTCCGAGGAGGGACTTACAGTTGGGAGGGTTTCTTGCAGAAGGACAGGACAAAGCATTCTCAAAGGCAAGAATTGGAGTGTAGCTTGTAAACAGATGGCGGCCAGTTCTGGGTTCCTTACAGAATCTCTCACAGGCAAGGGAGTCAGTGCAGGCCTGGTAGAGAGGGGAACCTCTGTGTGTATTTAAGGAAGATGCTTTAATGGCCTAGCGGAAAGTAGGCTGAACTGAGTGAGACCAGGGGTAGGGGACATGCCCCAAGCCAGATGCAATTATCCAGGTCAGAGATGCCCAGGGATTGAAGCTGGTGAGCTGGAAAGTGGGGCTGCTGGTGTGAGGCCAGCACAGAGGAGTGGTTTGTCCTTTGTGAGGAAGTTCTGCCAATGGACAGAAATATGGTAAGAGAGAGAAAAGGCCTCAGTATCCTCCAAGAAATTAGTTCTAGAGAGAAAAAGGACAGGCCCCTTTCCCTGGTAGGAAAATTCTACCAGCAGGGGGGAAAAAAGTGGGACTGCAGTTCTCCTCTGTTGCCTTCACTTGCTCAGCTAACGCACCATGAAACCCAAATTCAGGAAGAAAGGATGCTGTGGACATCCAGAGCTCCATGGGGGAGCTGTCCTGGTGCATGGCTGTGGGTTTGGAGAAAGCACAGTCCACTCTCCTTCAACTCCGTTTTTGTTTTTCAGACAGAGTCTTGCTCTTTCACCCAGACTAGAGTGCCGGGCCATCATCCTACCTTCCAGCAACCTCAAACTCCTGGGCTCAAGTGATCCTCTTGCCTCAGCTCTCTGAATAGCTGGGACTACATGGGCACCACCTTGTCTGGCTGATTTTTCTATTTTTACTACAGATGGGGGTCTGTAACTCCTGTTCTGGTCTTTAACTCCTGAGCTCAAGCAATCCACCTGCCTCGGCCTCCTAGAGTGCTAGGATTACAGGCATTAGCCACCATACCCGGCCCCAACTCCTCTTTAAAACAGCAGACTGACGTAAATTTACACCTAATGAGTACAACGCACACTACCCGGTGAGGGACACACTTACAACCTTGACTCAAACTGTACAAAAGCAATTCATGGAACCAAAACATGTGTACCCTGTAATATTCTGAAACATATATAAGTAAATAAATAAATCAGCAGACTGGTGGCTCTGTGTTAGTGGGACTATGCCTTTTTCTTTTTTTTTTTTTGAGACAGAGCCTCAAGCTGTCACCCTGGATAGAGTGCTGTGGCAACCACAGCTCACAGCAACCTCCAATTCCTGGGCTCAAGCGAGTCTCCTGCCTCTGCCTCCCAAGTAGCTGGGACTACAGGTGCCTGCACAACACCCGGCCATTTTTTGGTTGCAGCCGTCATTGTTTGGTGGGCCCGGGCTGGATTCGAACCCACCAGATTAGGTGTATGTGGCTGGCGCCTTAGCCGGTTGAGCCACAGGCACCAAGCCGGACTATGCCTTTTTCTTGCAACATCCTTTGCTAACCTGTCCCCTGCTCCTACATGGATTTTAACCACTGCAAGCACTTCCTCCACACCTTCACTGCCACACCAATTTCCCTGGTGTTCCCCTGTCATTTAGCAGTAACAGTGTCCTCATATGGTGATCAAATGATTTCCTTTGGGGAATAAGATAGTTCATGGGACCATAGTCAGGGTATTTACTTTAAAATGTCTTTGGAATAATTCTCCTGCCAGTACTGTCTTACTGTTTAAAATTGCTAAAGAGAGGTCAAGGGTGGCAAAGGTAAAACCCAGGGAATGGCTGAGGGGGCGGAGATGAGAAGAAGAGGAGAGAGTGAAGGCAAGTCCAGGGTCCCAGAAATGTGGGCCCCAGAGCAAGTTCACTGCGGATGCAGAACACGGGCCCTCCCTACCCTCCTCCCAGCCCCACTCTTTGTCTCCATTGCTCACATTACCCATTCAGTGGGCAGGAAGCATCCTGAAGGTGGAGAGCACGCTGGTGGGAAGAGTTGTCTCAGGAACATGGGGCCCAGGTGGACTGGGCTGGAAGAGAGGATGGGGCGGAAGAGAAATTATTCTGGAGAAGCAGAGTAGGCAAAGGCTGGAGTCCCAGGGAAGGTCCTGGCGTCTTGTCATGTGCCCCAAAGTGCCGGGGCGGGGGCCTGTGGCACCCTGTCTTCTCTCTCTGTTCACTCAGTCTGTTCAGGCAAACTTATCAGTGGTGGCCCAAGACACCTACCAAAACAGAGCTTCCATTTTAATCCTGACCAACAACAGAGATTCTTACAATGTTACTACGTATGTTAATATCACAGGTCAAAACCCACAGACATTTTTTTGTTTGTTTTTTGGGGGCTTTCTTGTTTGTTTGTTTGTTTTGTAGAGACAAAGTCTCACTTTATTGCTCTCGGTAGAGTGCATCACACAGCTCACAGCAACCTCCAACTTCTGGGCTTAGGTGATTCTCTTGCCTCAGCCTCCAAGTAGCTGGGACTACGGGCGCCCACCACAATGCCCGGCTATTTTTTTTGTTGCCATTTGGCCAGGGCTGTGTTTGAACCCGCTAACCTCAGTGTATGCGGCCGGTGCCCTACCCACTGAACCACAGGCACCGCCCTACAGACCTGTTTTATTGACTCTAACATTTACTTTACTGAATGTAGTTTGAGATAAATGCACACTTTCCTAGACCCTGAGCCACTCCATAAACACCTATTAAATGCCGGCGGGTGTGCTGGGAGTCAAAGCCCTACAGAGATGACGAGTGTGACTCCTGCACTGGAGACGCACTGTCTGTGACCCATGTGCAATGGGGGCTGTGTTTCTGGGAAGGCTTCACCCCAGAAGGACATCAAGCAGGGATGGCATAGGAGGGGGAAAGCAGGGATTCACTGGGCAGGGAACAGAAGGCAGCTCAGAGAAAGGAAACAACTCCCCAGCAAAAGCCAAGATCTTGAAGAACATTAAAGAACTATTGATATAACTAAAAAAAGGGAGATAATTCATTCTCCTTTAACAGACAACATTGCAAGAAATGAGAGTGTATTCCAAAGTCCTTCCATAATGAGAGTCAAGGAGCTGAGCAGTAAGCACAAACCCTGTGTGAGAGAGCTGAGAGGGTGTCACTGACCCAAGGAGGTGTCACTGACCCAAGGGGTGTCACTGACAGAGACCGGGAACGGAAAGAAGGAGCAGGTTTCAGGGAAGGGAATGAGTTTAGTCTTGACTATGTCTGTTAGACATTCCAAAGCTGCTCTCCCAGTTTGGAGACAAGGGAGCAGGGTTCATGGTTTAAAAAAAGTCATAGTGTGAGTTACTCAGAAAGAGCATCTGAGAAGTTAGCAGAGACCAGCCATGTGGCTCACATATGCCCTACAGAGGTTGTAGACTAAAAGTGTATATGAGGTAAGCGCAGAGAAAGAAGATCTGGAGAAAGTGAAGCGCGGACTGAGGACCCACAAGGATCACAGCCATGATGGCCAGCAAAGACCTTTCCGGGTTCACGCTTCACTGGCAACGCCGAGTCGGTCTTCCCAAAGACTCTGTTCAGTTAGTTGCTCTCACCCCAATTTGGTAGATGAGAAAGTGAGTCCCAGAGCTGGCAAGTGACTAATCCCAAATCACACAGCTCTTACCCAGGGGAGCTGCATTTCAAACTTACCTCAAGGCACCTGCTCTTTCCACTAGGCTGGGCAGCTGCAGGTCGGCCACACAAGAACGAGAAGGTCACACTATCAGATTGGGAAACGAGAACAGGTGAGAGATGAGACTGCCTGACACCTGCAGGAAGGCAGAGTTTGGGAAGGAAGAGGCAGATTGCAGAGACCAGAGAGGACAGAAAGGGGAATGAGGCAGGCCAGCTTATCTTGCCAGAAGCTCAGCTGCGGGGGTGGTCTTTGGAGTAAGGACATTTTCGGTTTGTTTTTTGTTTGTTTTGCTGCTGCTGTTGGTGTTTTAAGCTTGTGCAGGTGCAGAAACTTCAGAGAAGGAAACACGGAGGACTCAGGAAAGCAAGTTAAATAAGGGAAGAACAAAGTAAGAGAAGGAAGATGACCTTGTGAGAGCCAAGAGGGAAGACAGCCCTGGGTGAAAGGGTGGCGCTTTTGCTTCAGAGACCTAAGAACAGCAGAGAAGGGCATCTGTGGGCCCGGGGCAGGAAGCTGAAGGAATTCACTTCCAACATATAGAAGGACGCGTGTGCGAGTAGGGGCTGAGACGGGGAGTGGGGAGAGGCCTGGGCGAGAAGGGTAGCAGGCGGAATGGCCATTCCCTGAGGAAGAAGAGGCGGCCAGGCAGAGCCCTGTGTGCAGCGGAACCCAAGACCACACACTGGTCATAAAGCCAGTAGCGGAACTCTCCAGTCTTCTTGGCTAGCCCTCAGCTGCAGGTGGGCAGGAGGGGAGAGCAGACTGCTCTGCTGATTCACAGCTGGGCACTGGCAAAAGGTCAAGAGGGAGAGGGATCCGCCAGGCTGGAGTGACCTTGAGAAGACATTTACGAGAAAAGCTGCATGTCGCAATGTGTGCTGTGACGGGAATTGGCAAGCCCGTTATACTGCCAGGCATCTCAGGGTGCAGTTTGAATAATGTTGAGATCATCCTCCTTGAAGCTGTGTTTAAAGGTTTCCTAATCTTGTCCCCCCACCACCTCTTTCAACACATGAGTAGATAAATGCTGAACAGACAAAATTCCCAGTGTGCCTCAGTAGGGAAAGCCAGGCCATAGGGTCATCTAAGACACATGGATGAAAAACGTGAAATATGGAGGTGTCCACATGCAGAAGCAGCTCTCAGTGCCAGCACGTGGCCACAGACCCCTGGCAGCTCCAGGGCGCTGAAGCTGTTCTCCAGAATAGGTGAGCCCTGTGGGGTTTAGCTTCCCTGGGGCCCATCTTCTTCCAGATTCTTGGCCTTGCAGCAGTCTTTGTTTTTGTATCTGTAAAATGGGGCCCATGGCCTTGAGGGGTGGAGCCCTCCAAAATTCTGGCAGTTTGTGACCCTTCCTGCTCCTTGAGTGGACGCTCTTTAGACACTGCTTCTGCATCCTCCTAGGCTCCCTAGATGTGAAGCAAGAAACTCCGGGTGGGAGCTATTTAGAGAGGAAGACCTATGTGGAAATTATTTTAGGCAAAAATCACGAGCAAACACGCTAGGAAAGGATATAGTGGGCCTCGCAGTGCGGGGTAACATAGCCCCTTCCTAGCTTCCAAATGGAAAGCAAGCCAGGGGCTGTCAGCAGGGACAGAAGCCTGGGACAGAAAAGCAAGAAGGAAAAAGACCAGCACTTCCTGACATCTTCCCAGAGTCTTGCATCTCTTCATCATAGTCTTAATGACCATTTGGTCCAGCTCGGTGCCTGTGGCTCATCGGGCTAAGACGCCAGCCATGTACACCTGCCCTGGCAGGTTCGAATCCAGCCCGGGCCACCAAACAACAATGACGAATGCAACCAAAAAATGGCCAGGCGTTGTGGCGGGCGACTGTAGTCCCAGTACTTGGGAGGCGGAGGCAGGAGACTCGCTTGAGCCCAGGAATTGGAGGTTGCTGTGAGCTGTGATGCCACAGCACTCTATCCAGGGTGACAGCTTGAGGCTCTGTCTCAAAAAAAAAA
>CAUYRH010003033.1:0-52082 GCA_963574655.1 Perodicticus potto
AACACATTCTTCTTAGCAGAGTATCTCAAGAATGGAAGAAAAAGTATCCAATGTATACAGCCCTACTATGAAGCTAATTTATAGCTTTCATATGAAGGCTATAACCCAATTATAGCACAAGAAGATGGGGAAAGGGGTAAGAGAAGGAAGGGGAGGGGAGATTAGGTGGAGAGAGGGTAAATGGTGGGATCACACTTATGGTGCATCTTAGAAGGGACAGGTGAAACCTATTAAATGCAGAACACAAATGTTTTCACATAATACATGAGAAAATCCCATGAAGGTTATGTTGAACAGTTGGATGAAAATATCTCAGATTGTATATGAAGCCCACACACTGTACCCCAAGATTGTACTAATGTACACAGCTATGATTTAATAAAAAAAAAAAAAAGAAAGAAAGAAATTTGGAACTCTTTTTCTGCAGTGACTATCAGAGCTGTCCTCATACGCAGTATGACAATTTACTTCACGAACTTGTCACCATGTGTTTATGTTAGCAGCATTATATACACCTCAGTAAGGTTTCACAACCTTGATCTATCAGTGTCTTACATATGTGTTCATGTTGATGTTTAGTGGTATCTTGTGGAGTGGTGCTCATTATTGTTGTTGAGTGATTTTTTTTATGCTGTATGAAGGAAACTCTTATGGCTGTTCCAGAAAAAGAGTTCCAAAATTGCTTTGAAGGGTGGACTAGGCACTGTCCTAGGTGCATAGCTTCCCAAGGGGAGTACTCTGAAGATGATTGAAGTGATAGTCAGCAATGAGGTAGGTAGCACTTTTTCTAGGATGAGTTAGCAAACTTAATTGTCAGAACTCGTATTAGGAGAAATAAAAATCCATACAGACCCTGGTTCAGCCAAAAGATTATAGACCACGCTGGGCACAATGGCTCAGTCCTGTAATCCTAGCACTCTGGGATTCTGAGGTGGGGGGATTGCTTGAATTCAGGAGTTCAAGACCAGCCTGAGCAAGAACAAAATGATGTCTCCAAAACAAACAAACAAACAAACATATAAACACACACATACATATTCCATCCAGAGTGGCCAGGTAGCACTGCCAGAATCATACCACAATAAGTACCTACCAGGAAAGATCTCCATGCCCCATATCATGTGGGAATTTTATGGGGGAGATCTGAGAGACACCACCACAGCACATACCTAACCAGGGAAGTCTCTTTGTTCCTGAAGTCCTGAGATCCCCCTTCCTTATTATGTTAGTTTCCTATTGCTGCTATAACAAAGTACCACAAATTTAGTGGTTTACAACCACACAAATTTATCATCTTGCATTTCTTAAAGTCCGAATTCCTAAATTCAAGTATTGGTTACACTGTACTGCTTCTGCAGCTCCCAGGAAAGAGTTCTTAACTTGTTTTTCCAGCTTGTAGAGACTACTAAATTTCTTGTCTTCTTTTAACCTCACATTTTTCCACTTCAATCTCTGCTGTGTCTTTCTGTATCCTTCCAGGACTTTCTGTCCCCCTATTCTATTTTATCAGAACCATGTGATTACATTATAAAATCCTGGATAATCTGTTCATCTCAGAATTATTAATATATCAGCCGGGTGTTGTGGTGGGCTACTCAGGAGGCTGAGGCAAGAACATCGCGTAAACCCTGGAGTTGGAGGTTGCTGTGAGCTGTGTGATGCCAGGGGCACTCTACAGAAGTTGATAAAGTGAAACTCTGTCACTACAAAAAGGAAAAAAAATCTTAATATATCATATATAAAAAGTCCATTTTGCTATGTAAAGTATATTCAGAGGTTCCAAGGATTATGATTTAAATATCTTTGGGGAGTCTATTTTGTCAACTGTAGTCTACTCATTAGCCCTTAATATTTATGTCCACATTACACGAAAATACATTTATCCTATTGGAACACCCTGAAAAGTCTAAACCATCATTATATCAATTCAAAATCTAAAATCATATCTAAACTTGATCAGCCTAAAAGTCCCAAACATTATCTAAATAAGGAATATGTATAGAATAAATTATGATCACCATCTTTTCTAAGGCTAATTACTCTCTGTGAACCTACAGAACTATTTTTCTGCATAATATAACATTTAAATCATTCTCAGCTTGGCACCAGTAGCTCAGAGGCTAGGGCGCCAGCCATATACACTGGAGTTAGAAGGTTCGAATCCAGCCCAGACCTGCCAAACAGCAATGACAACTACAACAACAACAACAACAACAAAAATAGCCAGGCATTGTGGTGGGTGCCTGTAGTCCCAGCTACTTGGGAGGCTGAGGCAAGAGAATTGCTTAAGCTCAAGAGTTTGAGGTTGCTATGAGCTGTGACACCACAGCACTCTACAGAGGGTGACATAGTGAGTCTCTATCTCAAAAAAGAAAAATAAAATAAATACAAATAAAGTCATTATCGTTCACAAAGGGATGAAATGTCCAGGTCTTCTGAAGTTCTTGTACCTTTTGCATTTCTGCCGGTAATGAAGGAAGATTACTTTTGTTCTGCTTTATTGCCAGAATTTAGTATTGTCATATTTTTGGATTATAACAATTCTAAAAAGTATGTAGCAGCATCTTATTGTAGCTTTAATTTGTATTTCCATAATGGCACGTAATATCTGGTGTCTTTTCATATACTTATTTATCATGTGAATATCTTGTTTTCTGAATGGTCTGATCAAATGCTTTGCCTAATTTTAAACTGGCATTTTTTTTAAATTTAATCAAGGAGTACCTTGAATATTTTATACAATTTTTAATATGTCTTTATAATATTTTTTCTCACAGGCCATGACTACTCCATTCATTGTCTTAAAAATGTCTATAGTACAACAGAACTTTACAATTTAAATAAACTATTACATAACTTTTTTTCTTTGTAAACCATGACTTTGGTGTAATATTTAAAATCACATCACTAAAACAAAAATCATATCTATTTCCTGAGGTTTTCTGGTAGAATTTTTATAGTACTGTGTTTTATATTAAGTTCTATAATGTATTTTGAGTTAATTTTTATAAAATATATAAGATCTTTCATGTGGTTCTATATTGATTTTTTGGCTTGTGATGTCTAAATTTCTAAAAGATTTGTTGAAAAGACTGTCATTTCACCACTGAATTGCCCTTGCTCCTTTGCTATATTTGTATGATTCTATTTGTGGGCTTGATATCTATTCCATTAACCTATGTATCTATTCTTTCACCCATACCATGGCATCTTGATTACAGTGGATTTATAGAAAGACTAGAAGTCAGGTAGTGTCAATCCTCCAGAGTTGTTTTTATTTACTATTTTGTTGGTTATTTGGGGCCTCCTGCTTTACCATAAACTTTTGAATCAGTTCCCCAATATCCACAATATGGCTTTCTTGGCTTGTCATTGGAATTGTCTTAAATCTATACATAAGTTTGCAAATAGTTGCCATCTTATAAATATTGAATCTTTCTATCTATAAAAATAGAGTGAATAACTAATATTTCATTTATTTATATGCTCTTTATTTCATTAGATTTTTGAAAAATTCCACATACACTTACTGTACATATTTTGTTAGAGATATACCCATTTATTTTTTGATACAGTCACAATTTATATACCATGTTATATGGTGCTATCTCTAACAAAAAATAAGAGTACTTACAGTAATTTCAGACAGAGCAGAATTCAGAACAAGGAAAATTATCAGGAGTACTAAGGAGTATTATAGAAAAATAGAGGAGTCAAGTTATCAAGAGAACATAAGGATTTTTTTTATCCTATATTTGAGTAGAGGCTAGCTTGTCAATTTTAAACTATCTCACCCAATAGTCTGAAGCACTAATATTGTATGTGAAGAATTGCCAAGAGATTGCTATAGTTTGAATTTAATCTATTTTACTTATTATCTATATCAGATTATAAATCAAATAGTTGATATATGTTACCAAAAATGTAGTGTGAACATAAGTTTACTTGAACAGATTGACAGTACAATATACAGGATACCTTGGATGAAATACTTCTCACCTAAGACATTCACAATGAATTAATAACAATTGTATAAAATCACATGATTTTAAATGTTACATATATAACCAAAACATAATAATTTTGAAATTGTGTGTTGCATAGTACCCAATTCAACTGTAGTTAAATGAGTTTTCAAGATATATTTATATCCATGTTTACATTTAATTTTTGTAAAAATTAAGTGAGGAAATAATAGCACTACTTATTGGACAATAATTAAATATCATTTTATTATTGAAACTCTCACACAATAAAGGCCATATAAGCTCACAGATATTATAATAATGAAAAGTTAAACCTTTCCCTCTAAGATCAGAAACAAGTCAAGGATCTCCACTATCTTCACTTCTATTCAACATAGTCTTAACCAGAGAAATTAGGCAAGAGAAAGAAATAAAAGCCATCCAAATTTAAAATGAAGAATTAAGTGGTCCCTATTTAAAGATGACATAATTTTACATATAGAAAACCCATATGACTAACAAATTATTAGAATTAATAAACAAATTTAGTAAATTTGAACTATATAAAATCCAAATGCAAAAATTAGGAATGTTATTATACACTGACAACGAATTATCAAATAAAAACAAAACAAGAAAATCATACCACTTAAAACCATTAGAAAAATTACACTGAAAACTATACAACATAAATTAAAAAGTTCAAGGAATCATAAATAAAAACAAATACCATTTCCATGTATTGGAAAGATTTGTAGCACTAAACATTCAACAGTGCCCAAAGCTGTCTTCAGACTCAATGCAATCTCTATCAAAATTCCAATGATATTTTTCACAGAAATGGAATCAAAAACTCCTGGAATCTATAAGGAACCCTACAAGATTGATTAGCCAAAATAATCTTGAGTAAACAAAGCAAAGCTAGAGACAACACATTCTCTCGTTCAAAATATACCACAAAGCTACAGTAATAACACAAGCATAATACTAGCATGAAAACAGACATATAATCCAATGAAACAAAATATAGAACTTATATATAAACCCACACATTTAGAATTAATTGATTTTTGACAGAGATGTCAAAAACAGAGATATGACAATCTCTTTAACAAATGGTGTTAGGACAACTGAATATCCACATGACAATTACAATAAAAAAATAGCCGGGCATTGTGTCAGGTGACTATAAGCCCAGCTACTTGGGAGGATGAGGCAAGAGAATCACTTAACCTCAAGAGTTTGAGGTTGCTGTGAGCTGTGACACCATAGCACTCTACCGAGGGTGACATAGTGAGACTATGTCTCAAAAAAAAAAAAAAAAGCCTAAAGATATTTGGCATAGAAAAGGAAACAATCAAAACAATGAAGTGTCAACCTATGGAATGGGATAAAATATTTTGGAAACTACATATCTGATAAGGTGTTAATATCCAAAATATATAAGGAACTCAAACAACTCAATGGTAAGAAAACAATCAAATTCAAAAAATAGCCAATGGATCTTAGTAGACATTTCTTAAAAGAAGGCATATAAATGGACAGTAAGTATATTTTAAAACGTCAAGCTTTGACTCGGTGCCTGTGGCTAAACAGGCTAAGGCGCCAGCCACATACACCTGAGCTGGCGGGTTCGAATCCAGCCCAGGCCCGCCAAACAACAATGACGGCTGCAATCAAAAAATGGCTGGGTGTTGTGGAGGGCGCCTGTAGTGCCAGCTACTTGGGAGGTGGAGGCAAGAGACTCACTTGAGCCTGGGAATTAGAGGTTGCTGTGAGCTGTGATGCCACAGCACTCTACCCAGGGTGACAGCTTGAGGCTCTGTCTCAAAAAAATAAAAAAATAAAAAAAAAAATAAAAAGTCAAGCTTTGCAATCAACGGAGAAACAAAAATTAAAATGGCAAATGTTGTGTCATCTCACACCTGACAGAATGGCTATTATAAAAAAGATGAACAATAATAAGTGTGGGCAAGGATGTGGAGAAAAAGATACCTTTGCACACTATTGGTGATAATATAGATTAGGATAGCCATTATTAATAACTATAGAATTTCCTTTAAAAATTATTAAAGCAGAACCACCATATGATCCAGAAGTTCAACTACAAAGTATATACGCAAAGATAATGGAGATAGGAAGAGATGTCTGTACCCATTTTCATTGCAGCATTATTAATAATAGTCAAGATATGGAATTAAACAATCTAAGTGTCAATCATGGATAAATGATATTAAAATATGGTGTATAACTGTAATTGAAATATTATCTGGCCTGAAAAAAGAAATAAATCTTATCATTTGCAGTCACATGGATGAACCTGGGGGACATCATGTTAAGTGAAATAAGCTAGGCACAGAACAACAAATAATGGATGGTCTTACTTACATGTGAAATCTAAAAAAACTTGATCTTTTAGAAGTAGGAAGTAGAATGAGAGATAACAGGGGTTTACAGTGGAGCTGTGTTAGGGAAATGTTGGCCAAAAGTTAGAAAGTTTCTGTTAGGTAAGAGGAATAAGTTCAAGAGATTTAGTGTGCAACACAGTGACAAATTTTACATGTTCACATCACACGGAACAAGTATGTGAGGTAATACACATATTAATTGCCTATTCCATCATGACACATGTTTGAAAATAGCATGTATATGATACATATGTGTAATGTTAATTTGTTGGTGTTATTTCAAGCCAAAAAATTGAATGAACAATAAGTCCCAGAGTCTAATAATATTGTAGACAATATATCTTATCAATCCTCAAATATCACTCATCTGACTGTGAAACTAGCAACAATTACAAAAGACTTCAATAGTAAGACAAATAAATAGAGGTAGCTGGAAAAGATTTGAAAGCAAATACATTTAAAGTGATTTAATCAATTGCAATTTTTTCTTTTGAGACAGAGTCTCACTTTGTTACCCTCGGTAGAGTGCCATGGTGTCATAGCTCACAGCAACCACAAATTCTTGGGTTCCAGCAATTCTTTTGCCTCAGCCTCCCCAATAGCTGGGACCACAGGCACCCGCCACAACACCCAACTGTTTTTAGAAACAGGAATCTCACTCTGATGCAGGCTAGTCTCAAACCTGTGAGCTCAAGCAATCCACCTGTCTTGGCCTCCCAGAGTGCTTGGATTACAGGTGTGAACCACCATGCCTGGCCCTACAGATTTTCTTGAAACAAAAATGTAAAACTCAACAAATAAATGTGTTATAAAAAAGAAGTCAAATGTAACTTTTAGAAAAAAGATATTAAATTTTAGTCAATTGGTTTAGTATTAAATTAGAAATGTTGGAGTTAGAATCAATAAACTCGAAGAAACATAATTATGATTCACATAATGTAATTTAAAAGGACTGGAAAAAAATGATCAAAACCTACAGAAAATGGAATAATAGCAAAACACTCACCATTGTATCATCAGAATCACAGAGTAAAGACAGCAAATGGACCTGGAAAGGTATTTGAAGAAATAATGGCTGAAGCAGTTCACATTTGGAGACACTACTGTACTTAAGATTAAAAAAAAGTTCAGCAAAATCCAACCAGAATAATTTCTTTCCCCCAAAAAATCTTGTCCAGATATATCACAATTAAATTTAAAAAACTAAAGATAAAGAAGAAATCTGGAAATTAACCAGAAAGAATCCCTCAGTCACCACAAAATGGTACATTACCTATGGGGAAAAATCTATTTATTTTGTTTTGGTTTTTTTGCAGTTTGGCAGGGGCCAGGTTTGAACCCACCACCCTTAGTATATGGGGCTGGCGCCCTACTCACTGAGCCACAAGCGCCACCCAGAAAAATTTATTTAAACTGCAAGTTTTCCTATTTGAAACCATGAAAGTGGAGGTAATAGCATGACATCTTTCAAAAGCTAAATGAAAAGTACTGGCAACCTTGAATTGTAAATCCTGCAAAAGTATTCTTCAGGAATATGAGCAAAATGACATTTTTGGGTGATCATAAACTAAAAAGATGTTTCTGTCATGTATCTACTCTTAAAGATTGGCTAATGAATAGCCTTGGCAATAAGAGTAATTTTCTTTACTTTAGGATCTGAGATAAGAACCTCTAGTCTCATTGACGTTTTTTCTGTGGATTCGGAAGTTTTGTCCCCTCCTCTTATGGCCTGCATTTCAGATGCTTCATAGCCCTTCTGTGTAAAATTATCTCAACAAATGTAACTTGCTTTAGTTCAGTAAAACTTACAGATACAGTAATCTTTAAGGACAAGCCTAAATAGATTCAAATAATGGGTAGACTAATCAGTTAAGATGAGCTATGTAGAGGAATGGACACCCTGCTTGCAAAGCACAGATACTGATTCTTACCATGTTAAAAGGAAACACTGAGAATAGGACAATCTCCTGGCAAACCTAGAGATGTTTTGTGACTTAGGGGCAATCTCCCAAGTAACTCAGTGTTCTGGAATGAAATAAGATCAGTCACTCGTTAGTAAGCATGTGTTAAACATTGAGGCTTGGTTCTTCTTCATGGGGGTTGTGGGGAAAACACGTGAGGAAAGAGCACATGGCAATCCTTACTCATGCAGCCCTTGTATGTAATTAATCTTACCCTTCCACACCTGTTGTGTATGTCAGTACCTCAACTCTCCACACCTGTTGTGTATAACCTTAATAAGTATCTGTTGAGGAGGGGGCTCAGGACTACCCTGCACTTGAGGTTAGCCCGCCTCCCTCAAGTTTGTACTTCTAATCCGTGTGCCTGGTTCCTTCATGCAACAACCAAGACCAGGGCCATAGGGGTTGTGACAGAGTTATAATATTATAGTAATTGTATCTGTCAATACATGCTACAATTTATTTAACTCACCACAAAACTTCCTGGAAAATAAGGATAAGATGATATTCTGGGTGATATTTATAATGTATTTTACAGAGAATTATTTAGGTCAGGTGCAATGACTCACAACTGTCATCTTAGCACCCTGGGAGGTGAAGACAGGAGGATCACTTGAATTTAGGAGTTCAAAACCATCCTGAGCAAGAGTGAGATTCTATCTACTAAAAATATAAAAATATAATTAGCCAAGCATTGTTGTAGGTGCCAGTAGTCCAGCTACTTGGAAGGTAGGAGGTTCTCTTGAACCCAGAAGTTTGAGGTTGCTGTGAATTAAGCTGATGCCATGGCACTCTAGCATGGGGCAACAGAGTGAGACACAGTCTCAAAAAAAAAAAAAAATTACTTTAGTCTAATCAAGACAGACTTTCAGGTAGCTTTCATTTATAATATCTCATTATATTTAAAGTATTTTAAAATTAGAACTTCTAAAAGAATAACCAGATTACTTCTAGCATATTGTTTTAATCTCTACTTAATTTGTTTCTGAATGTTTAAAGAGAATCAAAGGTAGTGGCTTATTGACTGACCAGCAAATATTAGAATAGTACATACCACATGTCTGCCTAATAATAGTTATATAGGGCTTACTAAGTGTCACAATCTAATGTGTGAGCCACATATATTAATCCCTTTAATCATTCAATATACTTATATAACAAATAATGAATTTAGGACAACACAAGGGTAAATAATTTGTAAAATGTCATACTTAAGTACTAGTTAACTTCTATAGCAAGCGAGTCAAGAATCTCAGTGAAATAACACAATAAAAGTTTGGTTTTGCTTATATGAAGTCCAGTGAAAATGTAAGCATCCATTGAAGTAGGAATCAGGGTCACCAGCTAATGCTATGTTATAAATCTGTTACCTTTTAGTTTCAATTGACTTTGACACCATTTAGTATGCAGTTGGTGAAAAGAAAGCATAAGGAAAGCAGATAAAGCTCTTTTTACCAGAATGTGGGATTGACACACATTGCCTCAGGCAGACCTAAATCCAGAGTCCTATGTATGAGATGAGAAAGAAGAACATATAATAAAATGCTTTGCTTAGCATGGCAGCCAATTTTCATCAAAGAAAAAATTCTTACTAGGAAAGGGAAATGAATCCTCATTAAGTCATCTAATTGTCTGTGATGCAGTGGATAACAGACAAGAGAGTATAAAGTTAGAAATGTGACTTTCAAGATTGCTACACTATTGTGTCATATAACAAAGTGGAATAATATATATCACATATTCTACAGTGTAGTACTATACATTGTACTGTTTAAGGTATAGTATAGACTATATATAATGTAGCGTAATAGTATTTGGTGTATATTAGATACTCAATAAAAGTTATCTATTACCATATTATTAAATGAAGAATTATGAGAAGGTATTAAAAGAGGAAATCTGAGGTATAAATAACAAAATCCATTTCACCAAGCTTAAGAATAAAAGGATGGTTCATTATAAGGAGACAGGTGTCTTTTGGAATGCAAAGGTGAAGATGGAATATGCTTATGATGAATGAAAGGACAGAATGCCTAAAAAAAGAATTAGAAATTATAAAAAATATTCAAATAAATATTATAACAATGAATAAAATATACCTAAATTAAACAATTATAATCAGGGGATGTGTTTACCAGCATAATACATATTACATAGAAAAAAAGTTGAATTAAAAAAATTTTATACAATGTGGGATTTCATATGTGATATAAGAATATTAAGGGACTTTATAATTAATGAACCTTATAATCATGAGGTAACCAAGAGATATTTAGTTGGAAAAATAGTGCAACAAAATTAGTCCATAATCAAACATTTAAATGATATGTATGAATGTGGATATATGTGCATATGTTTATTTTTTTCGTATAAGAGTGAGTGATAAACTTTTCTTCACATCCTTGAAGGATGTCTTTATTTTTATATCTCCTCTTAAATATAGAAAATAAAAATTCCTACTCAGTTCTAAATTTTAGTTAGTTAAAAATTGTTTATAACTTTACCTAACAAATGCAGTCAAGGTAACCTGGTTTCTTGTGCCCTCAATTAATCCCCAACAATAAAAAAAAATGCTTATGAAGGACTCCTGACAATAAAAAATGATTTATAATACAAAAGATCATTTTAAATATAATTAATTAGAAAGAAGCACTTGGGCCAGACCTGGTAGCTCATGCTTATAATCTCAACATTTTCGAAAGTTCAAACAGGAAGATTGCTTGAAGACAGAAGTTCAAGACCAGCCTGGGCATCATAGTGAAACCCCACCTCTACAAAAATCTAGCCAGCGTTTCACCTATAAGTATAGCTACTTGGAGGCTGTGGTGAGAGGATTATTTGAGTGTCTAAGAGGTCCAGGTTAAATTGAGCTTTTATTTAGCCTTAGAACTCTAGAAATACCCTATCTTTTTTAAAAAAATCAAAAAAAAAAAAAAAATGAAAGAAAAATAAAAAAGAAAGAATGAAAAAGAAACACATGAATACATGTGCATATTGCAAAATACTCTGAAAGGTACCCAGGTAGCAATATTTTTTTGGTTGAGTTTTCTATTGTAATGGATCTTATGAATATAATATAATGTTATATAGTAAACAAGAAAGGCAAATAACCTGAAAATATTTAACCATTAACTTAAAATTTGATATATGTTTTCAATTGTATATTTACAGAATCAATTGTGTGTGGGAGCTATTAAGAAAGAAACACACATAGAAATTATGTTTATATGTAAAAGACCCAAGAGATTAACATTCATACTTTGATTATTTATAGAACCAAATACACATAATTCTGAAAAATTTTGACTAAAAATCTTGCTATTTAAAATCAAACATGCCAAATTTAGAATTTTGAATTAAATTTTCTACTTTCTTTTAGATCCTGAGATATCAATGATAAAATTTAAGTTTAAAAAATTGACTTTATTAAAAAAATTGACTTATGTAAAAAAATTGAAAACACTCTGATATAATAAATGAAAAAAGTAATAAATGCATGGTTCTGAACTTATAATTAAATTAAAATTCCTATGCAACATTATATAATTAGAGGAATCTTTATAGCATTTAAATAGAATTTTCCATATAATATTTCTGTTTCTGTAATTGAAAGTAGGATGATCATCTAAATATTTTAGATCGAGAGGAAATATATTATCTTCCAGTAAGCAATGGAGAAAATAACTATTTATAAGAATGGGAATATTTATTTTATATTCAATTGCAAGGTACATACCAAATTTCTAATTATTCTTCTGTATTTTAAATGAATATATCTGAAAAGAAATACTAGCATTAAAAAGAATAAGAAAGAAAATGAGAATTTGATACTAAGGGCAATGATAGAAATTAGAAAAAAGAAGAAAATGACAGCAGTAAGGCAGAGGTAATGGAATAGTAAAAAGCATTCTTCTTTTAGAGGAAGAAATGCTGTAGAAAGTGTTTTACATATTAAAGATTTTGTAGCCATTTTGTGGTAGATAAGAGAGAGTGGCAGACTCTCCAGGCCCCTCTGCTATAGATTTGTAAGGTGGAATATTTTGGGAATCAGTGAGAAATTTGTCCTCCTGGGTTCACACTGTTAATCTTCTAAAGAAATCCAACTGTTATTTCTCTTACTGCCAAAATACTTAATTATTGTTGTACAGAGCAAAACAATGATAAGATCTGAACAAAACAGATGGCTCAGCATTGCCAGAAAACTTATGTTTTATCATGAATTTTATGGTACTGAAAAACTAGTTTTATTGAAAAAGTCTAAAACAGATAAGCATACTTTCATAATACTTCAATACAGTGTACTGGCTAAAGTATTCTAACATCAGTTTAATTTCTTCAATAGTCTTTTTCTATGCAATTTATAAAATCCTAAAGCACAATAAGTATTTCTAGAAGAATACTTGCTTATTCATAATTATAGTCAATTCAATTGACTCCTTTGTATAGTTGCACGCAGTATTTAAAAATCAAATAACAGCGAGCATTAAAAAAATTAGCTTGGATTTTATGATTCCAGAGTTTTATGGATTTATTGACTGTATTTTCCAGATTAATTTGTACCATATAGATGAACTAAATGAAAAATAATTATTTTGTCCATTTTTATTTCCAGGCAATATGTTACCACTAGCAATACATAATTTGATGACAATAGCCTTTATTCTTCAGGTAATTATTATACTATTCAATGAAGAAGATTGACGTACAAATTGATAATGTAAATTGAATAAAGTAAGTATAACGTTAGAGGTAAGACTTGGAGCTCACAAAAGTTGGAACACTAAAGTCAGAATATAGGAACAAGAACAACTTTTCCCTGTATATAATGACATATTTAGGTTTACAAAGAAATGGAAGTGCTACAAGGCAAAGAGGTGGAAAAGAAATTCTATTCCTTATCTAACCTAGGTAAACTGAAGAGAATAGTCATGTTGAGTCATGTTAAGCTTTGCTTGATGTGTAAAAATATATTTTATTCTTTTAATGAAAGAAAATATAAACATATATAGAGGAGTAAAATAATGGCTATAAAATGAAAGAAGAATTTAATGGAGATAGCACTGACATCAGAACAGGTTGATCTTTGTCAACAGAGATATATGAATGTAGAGGTGCTCATTAAACAGATGAATGAAAGCATATTATATTTACATATGTATATGTAAGCATAGCTGACCAAGTAAAACCTTTTATTTTAATTTTTCTTTTTAATTTTTGAATTTTTATAATTTTATTGTATCTTTTAAAAGGGATAAAAAATTGAACAAAAGTTCAAATTTAAGAAGAGGAGTGTGAAATTCAAACAATTTTTCTTTGGACACATAGTAAGTTAGATCATATTCTTCCCTTCAAAACAATTTGTTTCCATTTTTTTTTCCATTGGAGGAAAATATCCATTAAGTTATAAAAATAAAATGTGTCTTTATAGGAGCTATGTTTCCTGTAAAAATACAGTATTCATTTTAGGCACTTTTATGTATGTGGATGGAGATTTTAAATAATTACATTTGTTCATATAATTAGGTTTATAAATAGGAGTTTTATATTTAATAAAATAAATCATCCATAGAAAACATTATATTTACTTGTAAAAGCATATGATCTTCTTTCATCTAAAGTTAACACTGGTATATTAACAATTCAGTTGCTTCTTTTTAATTAAATTCTATTATCAGGATTTTTCTGAATTTATTTGAAAACTTTACAATCAAATAGGCTAATTAATCATTAAATAATTGATCTTCATGCATATTAATTAATAACATGTGACAGTGAACTTACTTCCAGAAGACTGGTAAGAAGAATTTATTTCCTAACAGTTGAAATTATTTATTTAGGTTTTATGTTCAACCATAAGTAATGCTATTGGTACAAATAAATTACTTATTAATGCTTTTAAATCTTAGTAGAAAGCTTTGTAACCATTTTTAATGAAATCAATACTTTCTTACATTTTTATAAACACAGTGTTAAGTTCATCATATACTTTAGTTCAAAAACACTAAACACTTTTTCCTCTGTCTATAATAGAACTACATTTTAGAAATCCATTTATTTATTTGTTTATTTATCGTCTCCTTCCTATCACCTCTCCCATTAGGAAGATTCTTCATAGAAGCCCACTCCAATATGTTTACATGGCATTTTAAGTGTTTTTGTAAAACAAATAGTGTGGTATCTATCTGTGTATCTGTGTATATATATATCTGTCCTTTAATTTATATTAATCTTATTGGGATAGAAATTGCATTCAACTTATTACTTGTTTAATTCCATGCAGTTTTCAAGACCTACCCATATTTACAGTAGTTAATTCAAGACTTGCATATATTTCACACTTTTTCATCATAGCCACCCAACATGTTGCTCTTATCCATTTCCTTGAAAATTGATATCTGGGTTTCCACTATCTCACCACAACCACAAATAAGGCTGTAACTAACACCCAAGTGTATTTGTGGTAGTTGTTGAGAGACTGTGTGAGAGCTTTGTTATGGTACATACGGAGTAGAAGAAATAAATCATAATAAAGGATAATTTTGAAATACACTATTACCAGACTGCTCACCAGATTGCCTGAATGGTTTAAGTATAGCATGAATGTTTTCATATCCAATGGACCTTGATATTATCTTAGTTTTAGATTTAGGCGCTCTAAAGCCTATCAAGTAGATCTACTGGTTGCAAGTTAAGCTGAGAAGCTAAATTAATATTTGTGTGTATCTATCTATCCGGATATGTGTCTGCTTGTGTAGGGACTCACATAGATAAGTTTATTAATGAAAACAAATTAAAAACATAATCCAAACAGAAGAACTTTTCTCCCTCTTTTTTGGCACTAAATTATTGTATTTTTCTTAATATGTAAAAATGCCTATATTGTTCTGCTGGTTTCATACTATATGTAAATCTTTTCTAAAATGGGACAGAGCTATTACCTGCATCTATAATACTTTACATTAATCAGAAATAATTACTTTTAATGAATTGAAATTCATAAAATTTTGCCACATAGCTGGCGCTTCTCAAACTTGTCTAGAAATATTCCTATTAAGGTGACAAAAATAATTTTTAAATTTTGTTTCTGTCACATTTTAAAATTTTCTTTCCTATTTAGATCTTCTATTCACCTGGAGACATGATTATATATGATACAAGAAAATGTATTTTAGTCCATGAAGTGGGCCAGTTTTAAAGCAATATTGTCCTCCACTCATCTGTAAGGCTTCTTTGATCACATACTTTAATCTCATATATAGATCCGTCTCATGTGCTCTAACGTTCACTCTTCAAGTTTTTCTCAGTATCACCTGTTCGCCTGTGTTTTTTATCTGTGTATGTACGTATTTGTATTACCATGAGTTTATAACAGGTTTTTACATTTGTAGAGCAAATTTTCTGTTGTTCATTTTTTATTAATTCTAAATTTTTACAGGTGTTTGTGAGTTTTTTTCTTGAAATCTGTTTGTAAAATTTCCTTAATCAAAAATCTGTTACATATTTAATCGAATTTAATTCAGGCTTTGAATTTACTTTGAGAAGACCCAGTCTTTTTACCATGTTAATTCATTACATGAAATGAGAACTCTGCATTTTATTTATGTTGTCCTTCGTAAATGTTCATTTAAAATTTTAAGCACATTGTTTTTGTGCAGATATTCTTCATCTTTAAGTCATTACATGTCCAGAAGCATTGCATTTAAATAGACTGTCACATAAAATAAAGTTCTTTCTCTCTCTCTTTCTATGTACACACACACACACACACACACACACACGCATATATGGGTATACATATATAAGTCATAATAACTTCAAGCTTTAGATTATGTTATCCATATGATCTATATCATGGTATACTTTGTGTGTTTCATCATAATAATTTGTCTTTGGTTCATCCATGCCTAATGTATGTATTTTCTATCCTCTCATTTTCAACTTTAAAGAAGTCCTTGTATCTAAAAGTGTTTCTTAGGGGTAACCAACTCTTTTGTATTATTATTATTATTATTATTATTATTATTATTATTATTATTATTATTATTTTGGTCTGGCAAAACTGTTTCTTCCACAGTTGCTTATCTATTTATTTACCCTTATTTATTTTTATTAGATCTAGATTTGTTCAAAATATTTTAATAAGAGTTTTGGAAATCTGAGAGTCTTAGTTTTTGTCTCAATTACATGCATAAAAACAATTGCTACATGAAAGTTCATTTTTGCCATCAAATATCATATTTTTTATCCACAAAACCTTAAAAGTTGAACCTCTTTTTTTCTCATCTTTCACTTTATAGATCAAAGTTTTTATGACAATTTACATTTATTTATTTATTTATTTATTTTTATTTTTTGGGATTCATTGAGGGTCCAAGAAATCAGGTTAAACTGATTGCATTTGTTAAGTAAAGTCCCTCTTACAATTGTGTCTTACCCCCAAAGGTGTGTCACACACCAAGACCCCACCACCCTCCCTCCTTCCCTCTCTCTGTTCTTCCTTCCCCCAACCCCGTCCTTCTTTCTCTCTTTGATCTCCCCTTCCCCCACTGTGTCATTATTTGTCATTGTCCTCATATCAAAATTGAGTGCATAAGATTCATGCTCCTCCATTCTTGTGATGGTTTGCTAAGAAGAATATGTTCCACTTCCATTCAGGTTAGTACAAAGGCTGTAAAATCTCCATTTTTTTTTAATGGTTGAATAGTATTTCATGGTGTACATATATCAGAGCTTGTTAATCCATTCCTGGGTTGGGGGGCACTTAGGCTGTTTCCACATTTTGGTGATTGTAAATTGAGCTGAAATAAACAATCTAGTGCAAGTGTCCTTATGATAAAAGGATTTTTTTCCTTCTGGATAGATGCCCAGTAATGGGATTGCAGGATTAAATGGGAGGTCTAACTTGAGTTCTTTGAGGGTTCTCCATACTTCCTTCCAAAATGGTTGTATTAGTTGGTCGTCCCACCAGCAGTGTAAAAGTGTTCCCTTCTCTCCACATCCACACCAGCATTTGCAGTTTTGAGATTTTGTGACGTAGGCCATTTTCACTGGGGTTAGATGGTATCTCAGGGTGGTTTTGATTTGTATTTTTCTAATAATTAGAGATGATGAGCATTTTTTCATATGTTTGCTAGCCATTCATCTGTCTTCTTTAGAGAAGGTTCTATTCATGTCTCTTGCCCATTGATATATGGGATTGTTGGCTTTTTTCATGTGGATTGATTTGAGTTCTTTATAGATCCTAGTTATCAAACTTTTGTCTGATTTAAAATATGCAAGTGTCCTTTCCCAGAGTGTAGGTTGTCTATTTGCTTTGGTTGTTGTCTCCTTAGTTGTACAGAGGAGACAGTTTAATTAAGGCCCATTCGTTTATTTTTGTTGTTGTTGCCATTGCCATGGCAGTCTTCTTCATGAAATCTTTCCTCAGGCTAATATCTTCCAGTGTTTTTCCTATGCTTTATTTGAGGATTTTTATCATTTCATACCTTAAATTTAAGTCATTTATCCATCTTGAATCAATTTTTGTGAGTGGAGAAAGATGTAAGTCCAGTTTCAGTCTTTTACATGTGGATATCCAGTTCTCTTGACACCATTTACTGAATAGAGATATTTCCCCCAGTGTATGTTCTTGTTTGATTTATTGAGGATTAGGTGATTGTAAGATGTTAGTTTCATTTCCTGGTTTCCTATTTGATTTCAAATGTCTATGTTTCTATTTTTGTGCCAGTACCATCCATGCTGTCTTTACCAATATGGCCTTATAATACAGCCTAAAATCGGGTATGCTGATGCCCCCAGTTTTGTTTTTATTACTAAGAACTGCTTTAGCTCTTTGGGTTTTATCTGGTTCCATACAAAATGCAGAATCATTTTTTCCAAGTCTTGAAAATATGATGTTGGTACTTTGATAGGAATGGCATTGAATACGTAGATCACTTTGGGAAGTTTAGACACTTTAACAATGTCGATTCTTCCCAGCCATGAGCATGGTATGTTCTTCCATTTGTTAATAACCTCCGCTATTTCATTTCTTAGGGTTTCATAATTTTCTTTACAGAGGTCCTTCACCTCTTTTGTTAGGTATATTCCTAGGTATTTCATTTTCTTTGAAGCTATGGTGAAGGGAGTTGTGTTCTTAATTAGCTTCTCTTCTTGGCTGTTATTGGCGTATACAAACGCCACTAACTTGTGGACATTGATTTTATATCCTGAGACATTACTGTATTTTTTGATGACTTCCAGGAGTCTTGTGGTTGAGTCTTTGTGGTTCTCTAAGTAAAAGATCATATCGTCAACAAAGAGGGAGAGTTTGACCTCCTCTTCCCCCATTTGGATGTCCTTTATTTCCTTGTCTTGCCTAATTGTATTGGCTAGAACATCCAGCACTATGTTGAATACCAGCAGTATGTTGAATAGTAATGATGACAGAGGACAACCTTGTCTGGTTCCAGTTCTAAGAGGAAAAGCTTTCAGTTTTACTCTATTTATTAAAATATTAGCTACAGGTTTGTCATAGATAGCTTCAATCAGTTTAAGAAATGTGCCACCTATGCCAATACTCTTCAGTGTGCTAATTAGAAAACAATGCTGGATTTTATCTAATGCTTTTTCTGTATCTATTGAGAAGATCATATGGTCTTCGTTTTTGCTTCTGTTAATATGGTGAATAATGTTTATGGACTTGCATGTGTTAAACCAGCCTTGCATCCCTGGGATAAAACATACTTGATCATGATGTATGAATCTTTTGATGATAAGCTGTAATCTGTTAGCCAGGATTTTATTGAGAATCTTTGCATTTTTATTCATTAGTGAAATTGGTGCAAATTCTCCTTTATACTTACGTCTTTTCCTGGTTTGGGTATCAGGGTGATGTTTGCTTTGTAGAACGTGTTTGGGAAGATTCCTTCCTTCTCAATTTTTTGGAATAATTTCTGCAGTATGGGAATAAACTCTTCTTTGAAGGTTTGATAGAATTCTGGTATGAAGTCATCTAGACCAGGGTATTTTTTGTTGGGAAATTTTTTTATTGTTTCTTTGATCTCAGTGCTTGAAATTGGTCTGTTCAGGAGCTCTATTTCTTCCTGGCTAAATCTAGGGAGAGGGTGTGATTCCAAATATTGATCCATTTCCTTCACATTGTCAAATTTCTGGGCATAGAGCTTCTGGTCGTATTCAGAGATAATCTCTTGTATCTCTGTGGCATCAGTTGTAATTTCCCCTTTATCATTTCTGAATCAGGTTATTAGAGATTTTACTTTTCTATTTCCAGTTAGTCTGGCCAAAGGCTTATCTATTTTATTTATTTTTTCAAAAAACCACCTCTTTATTTCATTAATTTTCTGAATGAATCTTTTGTTTTCAATTTAATCAATCTCTGATTTAATTTTGGATATTTCTTTTCTTCTGGTGGGTGTGGGTTTAGATTGTTCTTCTTTTCCCAATTCCATAAGATGACTTGTGAGTTTATTGATGCATTCACTCTCTCTTTTTGGAATATAGGCATCTCAAGTGATAAATTTTCCTCTCAGAACTGCTTTTGCAGTTTCCCACAGGTCTTGGTAGCTATGTCTTCATTTTTGTTATGCTAAAGGAAGTTAATGATTTCCTCTTTTATTACTTCCTGCATCCAACTGTCATTCAAGAGAAGGTTGTTTAATTTATATGCTTTGTGTGAGGTTGAACGTTTTTTTTGGAGTTGAGTTCCACTTTTATTGCCTTGTGGTCTGAGAAAATACAAGGTAAAATTTCAATTCTTTTGATTCTGTTGAGGTTTGTTTTGTGTCCTAGGATGTGATAAGTTTTGGAGAATGTTCCATGGGGTGATGAGAAGAATATATATTCTTTACCTTTGGGATGGAGTGTTCTATATGTGTCTATCAAGCACAGTTGTTCTATGGTCTCATTTAAGACCCTTCTATCTTTGTTTAATTTCTGTTTAGAGGATCTCTCTGGTTCTGTTAGAAGAGTGTTAAAGTCCCTTGTTATTATGGTGTTATAAGATATCATATTGCTCAGACTGAGTAAGGTCTGTTTCAAGAATCTGGGAGCATTTAAGTTGGGTGAATAAATATTTAGAATTGAAATGTCTTCTTGTTGTATTTTTCCCTTGACCAATAGAAAGTGACCATCTTTGTCTTTTTAGACTTTAGTTAATGAAATCTTAATTGTTAAGGAAGGAAACAATGGAAAATTATATTTAAATTAGAAAAGTGAAGAAAGAAATGAAAGAAAAAAATCTAGAGGAGAAATGTTGAAATTATCATGGTGAATATTGTCTGGGAAACAGATTTTCTTCTGGAGTGTGAGATGTTAATCACAATGCTGGTACAGCTATACAAGATGGAAACTAGAGGCCTCTGCTGATTTCTCAAATGCTGCAGGGTTCAGAATCTAAATCTCTCCTCAGCCCGCTTAGAAAGCACTCTAAACTACTAACCTTGGCTAGGTAGAAGCTTTCCCATGTAAGCACTTGTCACTGGGATCACTCCTGAAGTGGCTGTCCACTAACCCAGAGTGCCAAAACCAGTCTCACTCTATGCCCATGAGGGTCAAGGCTGTACGTAGTCTCAGTACCCATGTTTAGGCTACTCAATCACTAGGTTACTCACCCAAGGTCTCCCACCTGATCCTTGTTCTGGGACCCTGAGGGCAGAGCTTGCTGAGGCAGTTCTCCTACAATGGCTCTGTGTGGCCCACAGCTGAACACTATTAGCTCCGACTGGATCAGTGGCACAGTCCAGGGCCCTATACAACACTTGAAGTCCTCCAAACTCTTGCCCAAGCTCTCCCAAGGTAGTTCAGCTGAGTGACAAGTCAAAACAAAAACAGAAACAAAAACAAAAATAGCTCACAGGTAAGGCCTTTCCAATTTGTAATCTCACTGCTGCTGTACTTATGGTTGCTGGCAGGATTAGACCCAATGAATGCATGCAACCACTTTCCAGTTCTCCACTGCTGTTGTCCTCCTCATGGGGTCCAGAAGCATCTCATTCAATCCCTGTGTCCCCAAAGTGATGTTTCTGGGCAGATCCCACCCGCCAGAGTTGCCTGGTGTCTTCCCTCCCCAGTCTCACCATGCCCAGTTGCAAGTAAGCTATTACTCGGCCACCATCTTGCTCCTCCCTAAAGCAATTTCAACAATTTCCATTTCATACATATTTTATTTTTCCAGTTACATCATACTTTTACCAGAATTTCTTTCTTCAGTCAGTCCTTGTGATACCAGAATTTCATCTTCAGTACGTCATTGGTCTTGGTGATTCAAAGAATGAATCCATGAATCACAGATCAGTGGTAAGACAGGATTTATTTTACAGGAAAGAATACAAAAACACCAAAGCTCCTGGCAGAGACAAACCAAGTCGGGGAGGGGAAAAAACTCTCACTTTCTAGACTTTTTGTCCAGGATTATATATAAGTCACATGGGTTCCTTGTAGTTACATGAGGCTAGGACTTGGTAACAAATGAATGGATGTAGTACTTTCCTCTGGGACAAGGTGAATGAGTGCATTAAGGAATGGATACAGTCATTTCAGCTGGGGACTGTATATTACCTAAAAAAAAAAAAAGTGGGAAAAAGTGCCTATTACATCATACTACCTCTACTTATGTTTATCACCTTTTTCATTTTTCCTCTTTCTCACCTTTATATTACCTTTAAAAAATGGAAAAAATGCTTTATTACCCTCTCATAGATCCCATTCTTTCCTCTGCCTTGTTCATATTCTTGTACGATATTCATTCTTAAGACTTAAATATTTAAATGACTTTCCTCTTGCATTTTAGACAAGACATTATTATTCCTCTTCGCTTTCTCTATATATTTACCAAAGTACTATTTTAATCAATGTCCAATCAGAGTATAAGACACCAATTATCGTGTTTTAAACGGATAAATTTAAAATATGAAGTGACATACTAATGTGATGTATGTGCTGTTTGGGACAAAGAAACAGTTATAAAAAAGTCATTATAGGAAGCAGTGTTTACCTGAGGAAAATAACATTATGAAGTCTCTTAGATGCTTCTGCTTGGGAAGCAGCAGAAGCACTCAAGATTGTCAGTGGGTGTGTAACTGAGTTCAGTGAGTGAGTAAGAAACCAGGGCCCATAAGGGAATCTGTAAAATGTAGTTTGTTAAGTTATAATCTTAGAAATATAGTGGAGGCTATAAAATACCAAGTGTGGGGCAGTGTCTGTGGCTCAGTGAGTAGGATGCCAGCCCTATATACCAAGGGTGGTGGGTTCAAACCTGACCCTGACCAAAACTGCAAAAAATAAAACAAAACAAACAAAAACAAAAACAAGTGTGGTACTGAGAGAAATGAATCAATCAATCACTATGCTTTGGATATGGTCAATAAGAGTTTTCAAAGATGATCTTTGTGTGATACATATTCTAAAACTTGAATGCTTAAGTTTTGTTGTTGTTGTTGTCGTCGTTTCCTTGTTTGTTTATCCAGAACCTTTGAATGGCAACATAGTTGGCTATAAAATCTTGGTTTATGTGTCTTTTCATTCAACATTCTGGAAACATTAACTCATTTTTTTAGTTTTGAATACTCCTGTTCAGAAATTTGATGACAACATACTTCTTATTGACTTGTAAAATAGATTCTATATAAAAACTGTAAAAAAAATTGGTTTTGATTCTGATGAAATTAATTTCACTATAATGTTTGTCTGTTCCCTATACTTCTTTTAAATCTCATGTTTTGTTTTAATTGGGGAACTCAGATTTTTATTTATATTTAAAAAATTCTAACATATTACTTCCAAATTATTCTGCAATTGTATTTTATTTTTTGCTCTAACTCCAGTGTTACACCTTGTTTATGCATCGGTACATCTTTCTTCCAACTCTGCTAAATTTTTAAAATTTTATTTTGGCGTCTTTCTTTACTTTTCTGTAATGCCTTGTTGAATCACTTCCAGTTCAGTGATTTGTTCTCTAGTAGAATCCATTTTACTATTGAATACATGGCAGTGATTTTTGTTCCTGTTTGTTGTAGTTGTTGTTACTTATTATTAAGGGTTATAGCTCATGTTTTCAATTTTGTCTTTTTTATAATTGCTCATTTCAGCCTTACATTTATTCCCAGAATAGTATAGTTTTTTTCCCTTTAATATTATTATTGCTTTTTTTTTTCCAGGTTTGGCTGGGGCTGGGTTTGAGCCTACCACCTCTGGCATATGGGGCTGGCACCCTACTCCTTTGAGCCACAGGCACTGCCTATTATTACTATTTTTATAATTTTTCTTCTTTTTAAATTTTAGATTGCATGAGGATACACCCATTTATGTTACATTGTTTTTGTTTCTAAGGTAAAATTCTGGGTGTGCTGAATATCCTCACATTGTATACATTAGGTGAGAATTTGCTGAACTTCTTCCCTCATCCCATTCCTCTTTGCCCTCTTCTCCCATCCCCCTCACTAGAATATACTTGTATTTTTCTTTTGTGTGGTTGTTTATATATATTGGTTTCATATTAGTATTGAATATATTGTATGTTTGTTTTTTCATTTTTATGATACTTTATTAAGAAGAATGTGTTTCAATTCAATCCCAGGTAAATACAAAAGATGTAAAGTGTTCATTTTTTTTTTAATAGCAGAATAGTATTCCACAAAAAATATATACTAGAGTTTGTTAATCCATACATGGGTTGATGGTCACTTGGGCTTCTTTTCACATCTTTACAGTAAACATCTAGCAAATATCCTTGTGGAAAAATGATTTTTTTTTCCTTCTGGGTAGATACCTACTAATGGGACTGCAGGATCAAATGAAAGCACTACTTTTAGTTCTTTAAGAATTCTTCATACTTATTTCTATAGACATGGTATTAGTTTCAAATCCCACCAGAAGTGCAAAACTGTTCTCTTTCTCCACATACACACCAGCATCTGCATTTTCAGGATTTTGTGATGTGGGATATTCTCATTGTGGTTAGGTGATATCTCAGAGTGGTTTTGATTTGCATTTCATGTTTTTCATGTGTTTGTTGGCCATTGATCTGTAATCTTCAGAGAAGTTTCTATTGAGGTTTCTTGCCCACTTATAAATGGTATTGTTTGCTCTTTTCCTGTTGATTAAAGTTTTCTATAGATTCTAGTTATCTGCCCATTGTCAGATTCATAGCATCTAAATACCTTCTCACATTTTGAAGGCTACATTTTTGCTTTAGTTGTTTTACCCTTTGCTGTGCAGAAGTTTTTTAGTTTGATTATGTCCCATTTATTTATTTTTGGTGCTGCTGTAAATGCCCATGGGGTCTTCTTCAAAAAAATCATTTCCCAGGCTGATTTTGTCAAGAGTTTTTCTAAACTTTCTTCCATCTAGAGTCAATTTTTTTCACTAGGGAGAGGTGTAGGTCCAATTTCAGACTTCTACATGTGGCTAACCATTTCTCTTAGCACCTTTTATTAAATAGGGATTCTTTTCCCCAGTGCATGCCCAAATGTGGCTGGGTTCATCTCTAGGTTCTCTATTCTATCCCACACATTTATATCTGTATTTTTGTGCCAGTACCATGTTGTTTTGATCACTATGGACTTGTTTTATAACTTGAAGTCTGATAGTGTGATGCTTCCAGATTTGTTTCTATTTCTACAAATTATACTTGCCATTCAAGTTTTTTTCTGGTTCCATCTGAAAAGAAGTACTATTTTCTCAAGTTCTTCAAAGTGTGGCATTGACCCCTTGATGGAGATTATACTTAATCTGTAGATCACTTTGGGTAGTATGGAAATTTTAACAATAATGTTTCTTCCCAGCCACAAGCAAGGTGTGTTCTTCCATTTATTAGCTTCTGCTGTTTCATTTCTCAGAGTTTCATAGTTCTCTTTATAGAGTGAGTCCTTCATATTCTTTCTTAAATACATCTCTAGATATTTCACTTTCTTCAAAGCTACTGTGAAGGGTAGGGGGTCTTCAATTTCATTATCAACTCAACTGTCACTGGCATCTTTAAAGGTTTCTAATTTATGGACATTGATTTTTTATCCTAGATGTTACTGTATTTTTTTATTGCTTCTAAGAGCTTGGTAGTTGAGTTCCTGGGATTTTCCAAGTATAAAGTCAAGTCATCCACAAAGAGTGGGAGTTTGACCCCTTCTCTACCCATTTGAATACCCTTGAGCTCCTTCTCTTGCCTGATTGCATTGGCAGGAACTTCCAGCACTATGTTGAATATCAGTGGTGAGAGTGGGCATCCTTGTCTGGTTCCAGTTATAGGAAGAAATGCTTTCAGCTTTATTCCATTCAATATGATATTGGCCATTGCTTTGTCATAGATGGTCTCTATCAGTTTAAGAAATGTTCCACCTTTGCCTATTTTCTTAAGTGTTCTTGTTTGAAAATGGTTGTTGAATATTGTCAAATGATTTTTCTGCATAAATTGAGTCATATGGTCTTTGTTTTTTATTTTATTTATGTGGGAAGCCACAGTTACCAAAACCTATAAGATACTGCAAAGGCAGTCTTAAGGAGGACAGTTATAGCATTAGATGATGCCTTCATCCAGAAAACAGAAAAAGAGAAAGACAACAACCTAATGATCCATCTCAAGCAACCATAAAAGAAAGAACAATCCAACCAAAAACTAGCAGAAGAAAAGAAATAACCAAAATCAGATCATAATTAAATTAAATTGAGAACAAAGGAAATATTTGAGAGATCAGCAAAATAAAAAGTTTATTCTTTAAAAAGTTAATATAGTCAGTAAACCTTTGGTCAGACTAACAAGAAACAGAAAAGTAACATCTCTAATAACCTCAATCAAAAAAAAAAAAAGGAGAAATAACAACGGATACCACAGAAACACAAAAGATCCTCAGTGATTACTACAAAAAGCTCTTTTCCCAGGAATTTTAAAATGTAGAGGAAATGGACCAATGCCTGTAGACATTACCACTTTCCTAAACACAACCAGAAAGAATTGGAAAATTTTAATAGACATATGTAAGCAATGACATTTCATCAACAATAAAAAATTTTCTCCCACCCCCAAAATAACAACAACAACAACAACACACACACACACACACACACACACACACAAACACACAAAACCCATCTGGGCCAGATAGTTTCATACAAGAATTAGAACAACTTTCAAAGAGAAAATAGTACCTATTTTGCATAGCCTATTCCAAAATATAGAAAAGGAAGGAATTCTGCCCCAACAAGTTCTACACTGTTTCCAAAACCAGGAAGGGACCCCCCAAAAAGGAAAACTATAGACCAATATGACAAATAAATATCAATACAAAAAATGTCATTAAAATCCTAGAAAACAGAGGGGGCAGAGGCAAGATGGTCGACTGAAGCCAGCTTTCCACAGAGGCTCCCGTCCAGAAGGAGAGTTAAAGGACAGAAGTTTAGCAAGAAAGCCAATGGTTCAGAGCTGAGCCAAAAGAGAAGGTTGAAGATGCACATCAACCCTGCTGAGGTTAGCTGTGACCCCAAGGATATAAACAAAAGGTACAAAATCCATCCAAAAGCAAACAGGAGTCCCCTCCCCATGAGAAAGGCTCACAGTATACTCCATACAAACAAGCGAGCAGAGTTCAAATATCCTCCCATTTTATCCCATGGGAGAGATCCTCTAAAAACCGGACCTCCTTCCCCTACTAGGATGCCATGGCTCTCTCCTTCCAGGAACAAAACTATAATACTGTATATATTCTCTACCTGCAATTCAGAACTCCCAGTACTCCCCTCCACTCTCACCCCAAGGTCTGGAAGCCTGTCCCCCATGGTGTCCAGATTCTTGGGCATTTTCTCAAGAGGTATGGACAAGGCATGGGCTGTTGCTGATCTGTGCTGATTCAGTGGCAAGGAAGTAAGGACAAGACAGTCAACTCAGAGGAATTGTACAGGAGAGGCGATGCCCTGAGGCATAGAGAAACAGCTGCAGTGGCAAGAACAATAGGGCGCACACACCTGGGGATATTTTGGAAGGACAAAATATCTCTTGGGCAACCAGAGGAAGCCAGGCATCTTCTCCAGTGGTAGTCACAGGCAGAGCAGATCTGGGATGGAAACGCAGGCCTGTGAGTAAAGGGTATGCCTGATGTGGTACTGGCCTGGATGGAGCCTTGGGACTAGAATATGTGCATACAGAAACAGCAGACTCCCAGAGCAGGGCTGACCCAGAGGACTGCTTTACTGAGCCTCAGACACACCTGGCCCTCAGGGGGTCATAGCTGAAACAAAGGTGGACAGGCAGAGGCTGGAAGTGACAGCTGAGTGTGAGCTCTAATTGCACCCGCCCCAATACAGACTGCAGCCAAGACTGGGCTGTGGTGCAGACCAGGCTGAGTTGCAGTTTCTGTGAACTCAAGCCGTGTCTGATCTGTAGGGGAATATAGGAGGACAGAAACAAATTCTGCCAATTTCTTCTGTTCTGTCAGCAACATCGATCAGGGGTGGGGCAGGAACTAAGTAACTGCCCCAGCCTCCATTAGGCACCCAAGGTTGTCATGCCTCACCTCCCCCTGCTGGATGGTGTCAGAGAGCAGTGACCTGGCTGAGGAGAGATAGATCTCCCTGTGACTCAGGCAAGTGAAAACACCTGGAGGTTCTGCTCATTGGAGGGAACTGGGTCACAGCCCTGTGGGGTTACCAGTGACTGGTTGTGACAATGGTGCAAGGTGGGGAAGGAGGCATCAACCTTCCCAGACTAATTTATTTGCTGGGTGGGTTCTTCTGACCTCACAGAACACTAGAGTGAGTCATACTTGAGCTGCCAGGAGTCCCCTGCTATCTCATTGCCAGAGACCTTTTGAGCACTCCCACCTGAGACCAGTGCTGACTGGAAAAATTGATTTGGACCTCTTGAACTGGGCCAATCACTGAAGGACTATCCAAAGTGGTATCGTGGGTGAGTATTTGATTTTCCTTTTCCAATTATTCAATGTGGGGTACAGAATGACTTAAATGCTGATATTTCTCCACAGGTGCGACTTCAACCCAGAGTAACTGATTCACTAGGGTAGGACAAGAGACCAGCTGAAAACAAGACAGAGCCGCTTAGTCCCACACACCAAGCAGATCTGAATTTTCTCAGGCTGTACCACTATATAGGTCATTGGAAAAATTATAGGGGAAAAGGTACAAACACCAGTCCCGGCTTTTGAGGAAAGAACTGACCAATCACTACTCCTGGAACCCCTAACTAAACTTTTCTTTATCCTCTGCTTATCTAGCCAAACGGTGTAAAATAATCATGGGTAGAATCAGCAGAAAAACTCTGGTAACCTGAATAACCAGAGTAGATCAACCCCCCCAAGGAACAATATGACAAACACAACTGAAGATCCCATTCATAAACAGATGGCTGAGATGTCAGAAACCAAATTCAGAATTTGGATTGCAAATAACATCAATAGAAGAGAAGTAAAGTTGGAATTAGAAATTCAAGGAGCATTTCAAAAGTTGTCTCAAAAATTCAATGAATTCAAAGACAAAATCACCAAAGATTTTGAGACAGCAATTTATAGCCCTCAAAAATCTGAGAAATATAGTAGAATCCTTCAGTAACACAATGGAGCAAGCACAAGAAAGGATTTATGACATTGAAGACAAAGCTTTCGAACGCCCCCAAACTCTCAAGGAGGAAGAGAAATGGAGAGCAAAATCATTCTCTCAGAGAGTTCTGGGATAATTTGAAGAAAACTAATATATGCCTTATAGGGATCCCTAAAGGCAATGAAGTTCCTTCACAAGGCACAGAAGCACAGAAGCTCTTCTTCATGAGATTATGAAGAGAACTTTCCAGTCATGCAAAGAGATTCTGAAATTCTGATAGCAGACAGTTTCAAAACCCCAGCATGACTCAACTTGAATAAGACATGCCCCAGGCACATCATAATTAATTTCACTAAAGTTAAAATGAAGGAGAAAATTCTGAAAGCAGCCAGATGGAAGAAAACCATAACCTACCAGGGGAAGAATATTAGAATGACTGCAAATCTCTCTGCTGAAACCTTTCAAGCGAGAAGTGGGTGGACATCGACTTTTAATCTCCTAAAACAAAATAACTTTAAACCTAGGATCCTGTATCCAGCTAAACTGACTTTCATTTATGATGGAGAAATTAAATACTTTAATGACATTCACATGTTGAAAAAATTTGCCATAACTAAACCAGCTCTCCAGGATATTCTCAGACCTATACCCCATAATGACTAGTGAAATCCTCCACCACAAAAGTAAACTCACTCAGAAATTTTGGTCAAGTTCCCACTTCCACAATGGTGAAAGGATTAAAAATGTCCACTGGTCCTTCGAAAAACTTGGTACCCCAAATTCTACCAAGCTTATCAATATTCTCAATTAATGTGAATGGTTTAAATTTTCCTCTAAAGAGGCACAGGTTGGCTGACTGGATACAAAAACTCAGGCCAGATATCTGTTGTATACAAGAATCTCATCTTACCTTAAAAGATACAGACTCAGGGTGAAGGAATGGTCATCTATATTCCAGGCAAATGGAAAGCAGAAAAAAGCAGGTGTAGTAATACTATTCACAGATACAATTGCCTTTAAACCAGCAAAAGTAAGGAAGGATAAGAATGGTCACTTCATATTTGTTAAGAATAATACTCAATATGATGAGATTTAAATTACTAATATTTATGCACCCAACAAGAATACGCCTCAATTTATAAGAGAAACTCTAACAGACATGAGCAACTTGATTTCCTCCAGCTCCATAGTAGTGGAGATTTTAACACTCCTTTGGCAGTGTTGAATAGATCCTCCAATAAGAAGGTAAGCAAAGAAATTTTAGATTTAAATTTAACTATTCAACATTGGGAGTTAACAGACTTCTACAGAACATTTCATCCTAACAAAACTGAATACACATTCTTCTCATGAGCCCATGGAACATATTCCAAAATTGATTGCATCTTAGGTCACAAGTCTAAACTCAGCAAATTTAAAAGAGTAGAAATTGTTCCTTGCATCTTCTTGGACCATCATGGAATAAACTTTGAACTCAGTAACAACATACTGTATACTCATATAAAAACATGAACGCTAAATAACCTTATGCTGAATGATAAATGGGTCTGCTGTATACAAGAATCCATAGGGTCAGCATCCCTTCATGATCAGAACACTTAAGAAGAAATTACCAAATTCTTGGAACAAAATGATAATGAAGACACGAATTATCATAACCTCTGGGATACTGCAAAGGCAATCTTAAGAGGGAAATTTATAGCACTGCAAGCCTGCCTTAAAGGAACTGAAAGAGAGGAAGTTAACAACTTCATGAGACATCTTAAGCAACTGGAAAAGGAAGAACATTCCAATCCCAAACCCAACAGAAGAAAAGAAATAACCAAAATTAGAGCAGAATTAAATGAATTGAAAACAAAAGAGTTATACAACAGACCAATAAATCAAAAGTTGTTTTTTTTGAAAAGGGCAATAAAAGAGATAAACCTTTGGCTAACCTAACCAGGAAAAAAAGAGTAAAATCTCTAATTTCATCAATCAGAAATGGTAAAGACAAAATAACAACAGACTCCTCAGAAATTCAAAAAATCCTTAATGAATATTACAAGAAACTTTATTCTCAGAAATATGAAAATATGAAGGAAATTGACCAATACTTGGAAGCACGCCACCTTCCAAGACTTAACCAGAATCAAGTGGAAATGTTGAACAGGCCTATATCAAGTTCTGAAATAGCATTAACTATACAAAATCTGCCTAAAAAGAAAATCCTGGGACAAGATGGTTTCACATCAAAATTCTACCAAACCTTTAAATAGGAACTAGTACCTATATTACTCAACTTTTTCCAAAATATAGAAAAAGAAGGAATACTACCCAACTTATTCTATGAAGCAAACATCACCTTGATCCCCAAACCAGGAAAAGACCCAACAAGAAAAAAAATTATAGATCAATATCACTAATGAATATTGATTCAAAAATATTCAACCAGAGTCTAACAAACAGAATTCAGCAACAGTTCAAACAAATTATACACCATGATCAAGTGGGTTTTATCCCAGTGTCTCAAGGCTGGTTCAACATATGTAAATTTATAAATATAATTCAGAATATAAACAAATTAAAAAACAAAGACCATATGATTCTCTCAATTGATGAAGAAAAACTTTTGAGAATATCCAGCATCCCTTCATGATCAGAACACTTAACTGGTATAGAAGGGGTCTTTTTAAAACTGATAGAGGCCATCTATAGCAAATCTACAGACAATATCATGTTGAATGGAGTTAAATTGAAATCATTTCCACTCGGATCAGGAGCCAGGCAAGGTTGGCCATTGTATCCACTGCTCTTTAACATTGTAATGGAAGTTTTAGCCATCGCAATTAGGGAAGAAAAGGTGATCAAGGGTATCCATATAGGGTCAGAAGAGATCAAACTTTCACTCTTTGTAGATGATATGATTCTATATTTGGAAAACACCAGGGATTCTACTATAAAACTGTTTCAAGTGATGAAGGAATACAGCAATGTCTCAGGTTACAAAATCAATACTCTCAAATCTGTAGCCTCTATATATACCAACAATAGACAAACTGAAAAAAGAGTCAAGGACTCTATTCCTTTCACAGTAGTGCCAAAGAAGATGAAATATTTGGGAGTTTACCTAACAAAGGACATGAAAGATCTCTGTAAAGAAAACTATGAAACTCCAAGAAAAGAAATAGCTGAAGATGTTAACAAATGGAAAAACATACCATGCTTATGGCTGGGAAGAATCAACATTGTTAAAATGTCCATACTACCCAAAGTAATATACAATTGTAATGCAATCCCTATTAAAGCTCTACTGTCATACCTTAAAGATCTCAAACAATTAATACTTCGTTTTATATGGAATCAGAAAAGACCTAGAATAGCCAAAACATTACTCAGAAATGAAAATACAGCAGGAGGTATCACTCTACCAGACCTCAGACTATACTATAAATTGATAGTGATCAAAATGGCATGGTACTGGTACAAAAACAGAGAGGTAGATGTTTGGAACAGAATAGAGAACCAAGAGATGAACCTGGCTACTTACCGTTATTTGATCTTTGACAAGCCAATTAAAAACATTCAGTGGGGAAAAGATTCCCTATTTAATAAATGTGCTGTTTGAACTGGCTGATGACCTGTAGAAGACTGAAACTGGACCCATACCTTTCACCATTAACTAAGAGAGACTCTCACTGGATTAAAGATTTAAACTTAAGACATGAAACTATAAACACACTAGAAGAAAGTTCAGGGAAAACTATTGAAGAAATTGGCCTGGGCAAATATTTTATGAGAAAGACTCCCTAGACAATTGAAGCAGTATCAAAAATACTCTACTGGGACCTGATCAAACTAATAAGCTTCTGTACGGCTTCTGTACAGTAAGTAAAGCAAACAGACAGCCCTCAGAATGGGAGAAGATATTTGCAGGTTATGTCTCCAACAAAGGTTTAATAAGCAGAATCCACAGAGAACTCAAACGTATTAGCAAGAAAAGAACAAGTGATCCCATCTCAGGGTGGGCAAGGGACTTGAGAAACTTCACTGAAAAAGACAGGCACATGGCTGACAGAACATGAAAAAATCCTCATTATCCTTAATCATCAGAGAAATGCAAATCAAAACTAGAAATTTGGAGAATACTTAGAGATCTAAAAATAGAACTGCCATTCAATCCTATAATTCCTCAGCTAGGTAGATATCCAGAATACCAAAAATATCATTAGGACAAAGATATTTGTACCAGAATGTTTATTGCAGCCCAATTCATAATTGTTAAGTCATGGAAAAAGCTCAAGTGCCCATCGACCCATGAATGGATTAATAAATTGTGGTATATGTACACCATGAAATATTATGCAGCCTTAAAGAAGGAGACTTTACCTCTTTCATGTTTATATGGATGAAGCTGGAACATATTCTTCTTAGCAAAGTATCTCAAGAATGGAAGAAAAAATATCCAATGTACTCAGCCCTACTATGAAACTAAACCTATAACTCAATTATAGCCTAATAATATGGGAAAAGGGGATAAGGAAGGAAGGGGCGGGAGGAGGATGGGTGGAGGGATGGTATTTGGTGAGACCATACCTATGGTGCAACTTACAAGGGTACATGTGAAATTTACTAAATGTGGAATATAAATGTCTTAACACAATAACTAAGAAAATGCCATGAAGGCTATGTTAACCAGTTTGATGAAAATATTTCAAATTGTATATAAAACCAGCACTTTGTACCTCATGATTGCATTAATATACAAAGCTATGATTTAATAATAAAAAAAAGATCCTAGCAAACAGAATATATCTACACACTAAAAAATTATACATCATTATCAAGTTTGTTTTATCCCAGTGATATAAGGTTGATTCAACATACATAAATCCATAAAATGCAATTAACCCTTTCATATTATTTATTAGGCTAATTCAAATTATTTTTCCTTCTAAGCCACTTTATCCTGTTTTTCCTTCTGTTTTTATCATGGTTGTATCCCATGCTTTACTTATTATTTATTTATTTTATGTTTTACTATTTCTTCTCATTATAATCCATTGGAAAGCTTAGTTACTCTGATCCAATATTAACTGGGTAAGGTACTTTGGCCAAATTCTTCTTTTATATATCCCTTGTGCTAAGAAAGGAAGGGGGCAGAGAGAGAGAAATAGAGAGAGAGAGACCAGGACAGCAGGAGGCAGATATGCCTTCAGGTAAGAGTCATGTTAAAATTAGGCAAATAGGACTCATCTAGTGTTTTCTTTCACAATCCTAAATCCATTCACCTGGGCTTCTGCTAATCATCTCGACCACTATCATAACAACTGATTTTTTCCTAAGTGATGCCTCTCAGAAATCTTGGATGGGGGGCAGTAACAAATGATTCCATGACCACAATAGTTGTATGGGCTCCCTACTCCCACTAAGCTTTGGAGATGTCATGAGATCATATATTTTGGAGGTTTGGTTTTATTGCCCCAAAGTGGAAACTGAATGTAAACTGGTAGTCTGTGATTTTTCTCTATTAGATAATCCTCATTACTACAAGATTTTATTTCCACTGCTTTAATTATCTTCATACTTTTCCAACTTCTTTGTATAACTTTAAAATTTGAGAGCCAAAAGCTAAAATACTATCAAGGATGCAAACAAGCAAATACATAAAAAAGAGCAAATCAAAAATGTTAAGGGAATCATAGCTAATGCTCAGTGAGTGGATTATTAAACTTTATAATACATATTTTATTACTCTAAGCCCAAGATTGTTAAACAATGTCTTAATTCAAATTATTTGAAAAATACAATTCAAACTGGGTGATTGATATAGTAGAGCCTTCCCGGAGAAGTCTTTTTAAAACAAATCAAAAGTCTTTTCTCTTAAGACAGGATCAGGCTACACTTGCTGGCCAGAAGTTACATTATTGTTAATTTAAAATTGTTGAAGTTAGATTTTTTTTAAATTTTTCCCCAAAAAACATTATTTTAAATGAAGAAACTTCCATAGATGAAACTCAAGCAAACACCTTTACTTGTTAATGGTATGTGTGAGCAGGTAAGACAGTAACAGCTGTGATATAAATTTTCTAACAATAATACACAAATGAAAAGGAGAAGAAAGTCTGAACAAGAAAAACTGACTCTTTTCTTCCATTCCTAGAGGGAGATCACACATAAAGAACCTTTCCTTTCCTGCCAACGGGTGGGGCTCCTCAATGTGATGGATGTCTCCAATTCCAAGCAATATTACAGCTAGTAGCTCAGCACTGCTCTGCTTAGTAGTGAAGGCAACGGAATGTGTTTTCAACTGGCACTGCAGGGAAGCTGAGATTTTTCTTTTTATACATCATTTATAAATTGATATTGTAACTTCACCAAACAGCAGTCTTTTAAAACTTAATGAGGATGAAAAATTGTGTGTATGTTCACATGTGCATGTGTCTATGAGGGTGAGTGTATGTTTAATATTTGCTATTTCTAGAAGTTGATAAGTGCAACAATTCCAGAAATTGAAAGTATTATATATTTTTTGCCTGTTTCTTATGTGTTTGTAAATATATTGTTACTTTTAATTTAGATATTTATAATAAAAATTCAAGACAAATGATGAAAAAACTTTTCTTGTTTGAAATTGTAAAACACTGTTGCATTCTAAGCATGATATTTCATCTACTCTGTTTATTCTCTAGGGTTGCCAGATAGAACAAGTAAAAATGCTGGTGCCTAGAAAAATTAAAATTTCAGATAAATAATGAATACATTTTAATGTAAGTATGATTCACATATTGTGTTTGAAAACTTATACTAAGAAATTATTTGTTGTTTATCTGAAATGCAAATTTCACTGGAAAATCGTGTATTTTATCTGACAACCCTAACATTATCTACCCTAGATTTAATTTTTATAAAGCATTATTTTGAGCAAATACGAATTGTTGCAGTGTTTATGCATGAATACAGAATACATACTTAGGTAGATCAAACAGATCCTGGAGACTAGGAAAGCTGATTTTTTCCCTGCCTTTTTATTTTAGTAAAGTCAAGCAGTGAACAATGTTCCATAAAGGTCAATTGGCAACTATACCATCTGCTCTGGGTCCCTAGAATAAATCTCCTGCTGGGATCCTGATATACATGAGCACATGTTGTTTTCACAAAGACCAAAATCATATACTGTATTCTTGCTTGATCCCTGCTGTGAATGCCAACTTAACAGTGTCAGTAATGGTGTTTGTAGCAGAATTCTGGACCTTCGTTATGCTGATTGTTGCCAATCTCAGGAATAAAGATTCTACTAAATTAAAAACAATGTGAAATGAATTGCTGGAATATCTGTGTAGTGGCAAAATGAGTAATGCATTCAGATTACTTTTGCCAGAACTGTTTTCTTGTGCCCCATGTTCTGAGACAATTGGCTGCTAATGTTTCCCATTGCATCCTGCTCCAGAAGATTGCCCTGGGCAGGCAGAAATATCAGGAAGATCTTGTGTCTCTATCATCTTCAGCTGTCCATACTCAATAAGTGGCTGATAATAGGTTGTACAATATCTTTTCTAAAGGTGGGACAACTTTGTGATGTAATTAACACTCCTGAGCTAACTGTGAAATCATGCTGCTTCTATCTTTGGGTAAAACTATACCTTTGCTTGCATTTTTTCTTCTGTTTGTCCTCAGAGGTTTTACCAGACAACATTATCTCATGACTCACCCTTAAAGCTCCATATCAAATTATGCTTTTAGGATCTCAAATCACCATACTAACCTATTGTCATAAAGAATATTGTTTCTTTGGACAAAATCAAATCAGTGCCTACAAGGATTACCTGTTAAATATAAAATCATATGAAAAAAGTATGATCAATAACTATGCTGTCTACCTCCTTATGGCACAGCACAGCAGTTTTGAAGCCTAGAAGAATAACGCCAAAATTTCTGTGACTGTGATTGACCTAGTAGCCTAAGAATGGCTGAGTTAAGAACAAGGGTCAAAGACAAATCTAGCCTTCTTCCGGTTTGCTTTTTTAAAATTTCAAAGTATTGGCAATGATTCAATCCATTGCTCATTATAATATTCAGTGTCTTGGTGATGATTTTCATGGTGTTATTCATTTTTTAAAGCTTTTACACATAAATTTTCTTTTTTTTTTTTATTGTTGGGAAATTTCTCGGGGCATAAAGAACCAGGTTACACTCTTTGCATTTGTTAGGTAAAGTCCCTCTTTTAATTGTGTCCTGCCCCCAAGAGGTGTGTCACACACCGTGGCCCCCCATGTTTCTTTACTGGACTTTTATAGGTCCTATTTTCCCTAGCTTCATAAACATGCCTTATTCATATCATTGCTTTTGGGAGGCACCTATGTCCGTAAGCAACTATTCTGAAGAATAAAGCACAGGAAGAGGAAAATTAATACCAAAATCTCTGAGGAGCACTTTGAGAAGTCACTGTGTATTGCAACTCCTTCTGTTGAACTAGATATTAATGCAATAGTTTCTCAAATACGATGCAAAATACACCACTAGTTTTATGTTGCCTACCTTTGTTTTACTATCACAATAAAAATATCAAAAATAAACCCCAAAGATGCTTTATTAAAAAAATTTCAAAGTTTTAGGGGGATACAGTTATTTCTGGTTACACAGATCACCAGATCGCTTTTCTAATGCTTAAATTATGGTTATAAGTGTTCATTGTACCTGTTAGGTAGGTAATCACTCATGCCCTCTTCCCCTGCCTCCTGCTTGATTTCCGCTGGATTTTATTTCTCTCTGTGCATATATGTGATCATCAGTTAATTCCAACTTCATAGTGAGACATGTGGTATTTGCTTTCCCATTCTTGAGATAATTCACTTAGGATAATGCTCACCAGTTCCATCTGAATTGTTGTAAAGGGCCTTAATTCATCCTTTTTTAATGGTTGAGTAGTATTCCATGGTATACAAATACCATATTTTGTTAACTTATTTATAAATTGATGGGCATCTGGGTTAATTCCACATCTTTGCAATTATGAATATGCTGCTATTAACATTGAGTGCCCATGTCTTTTAGGTAAAATGATTTCCTTTCCTTTGGGTGAATGCCCAGTAGTGTGATTGCTAGAACAAATGGTAGGTCTGCTTTTAGTTCTTTTGGGAATCTTTATGGTGTTTCCATAGAAAATGCACTAATTTGTAGTCTCTACAACAATGTATAAGTGTTCCTTTCTCTCTTCATCCATGCCAGCATCTATTGTTTTGTATTGTTTAATAAAAGCCATTCTAAGAGTAGTGAGATCGCATTGATTTTACTGGTTATTTGTGAAGCTGAGTATTTTTCTCATATATTTATTGGCCATTTGTCTTCTTTTGAGACACTTCTGTTCATATCTTTTGCCCACTTTTTGATGGGGTTGTTTAATATTTTTCTTGGTGATTTGCATGAGTTCTTTGTAGGTACTAGATATAAGCCCTTTATCAGATGTATAGCTTAGCCTTTTTTATTGGCTTAAGCCATTCCCTTCTTTGTTGTATTTTATTTGACAAAACAGCACTAAACTTTATCCTCCAATTGGCATATGTTGGTTTTTATGTTGAAAAACTCCTTCAAAGTTATATAACCATAGTAATAGGATACTATTATTCAGTACAGGGTAGGATAAACCACTGTGACAGAATTAAATGTATATATTTTAGGAGACACATTATATGTATAAATAACTTACTGGAAAAATTGTCATTATTTATAAGTACTGATTTCACAACAGGTAGGATAAGATTGACGTGTGGAAACAATTTCTTCATATGTATACAAGGGAGAGGAATACTGTGGACCTGTACATAGGAATTTATAAAAACAATGATCACATTATTAGATTAAATTTAAACACTCTTCTATGTACAGATGCTGATAAGTAAATTTGTGTCAGAGATTTGATAAGGGCTCAAATATGAAAATTTCTGTCTTTTCATAAAATTGAGTTGCCTTTTCATAATCCTTTTATGGAAATTTTTGGATAACAATCTATTATACTGACATTTTATATTAAGTTATATGTCTTTTATTTTCAAATCTTATCTATATTGAAGTAAGTAAATAGTCTTTTTTAGGGTTGATTTCTTAATAATTTAACCTAGAAAACACTTGACAAAAAGATTTGAACTACTGCTTGTGAGCCACTTTATCATATTAGAAATATATTTTACTTGATGAAAATAATATGTTCGGTTATTGATATGAAATATATAGATAAACTTGAAAGTGAACTATAAGGATTTTTTTTCTAGGATAACAAAATATTACTGCAAAATAGTGTGTTCTAAGGTACGAAGTTTTTGTTGTTTTGTTTTTACAATTAGCATGTAATTTTCAAGCATTCCTAGCACAATATTTCCCATATATTTGTGCTTTATATACAGATATACAGATTTTCAAAAGCAGTTATTGACTTTTTAATTGGGTATATATTATACATGAATGGGACTATCATTGCAAAACCTTTCTATCAGTGTTTTCTAATAGAATAATTAATAGATAAATTAAATAATAAAATAAAACATTTTACCAATACTAAATCTACCTTAAGAGAATACTTCAGTATATAAGTATAATAAAAAAATAGACAAAAGTCACAGAACCTTCAAGAAAACAGCTCCTAAAGATAAAAATCACAGCAAGAATAAAAGATTACATGTAGTTTTGGCTGTAGATAATTACATTCTGAATTATATCTCTGAGCTCATTTTGATATATTGTATAGGTACATATTTATGTAGTATTACTAAATTTTACTTTGAGCAGAGAAACTAATGAACCCCTGAAAAGTGGCAACTCAGAAGAGCAATCAACTTGTGCCAAAATAACTGAACCAAACATAGTATCAATCTCCTCTTCAGCTAATTCCTGATAGCAAACCCAGTCTGCAATGGCTAGAGCTTTACAAACCTGGACTATCAAGCCATATAGAGCCTCAGCAGGACAAGTAGCAGACTTTTCAGATTAATAAGAGTTAGAATATGTAGGCAATTGTGTCATTCACCCAAGACAACTGTTAACAACCATTATTCCTCTCCCTCCTAGTATTATCCAATGTGCAGAAATACTTTAGGTAGGTTTAGGGTTGGAGTTCTGTATGATTTGTTGAGTAAGCATGCCCTGTGTGTCATAGAAACAGAATAACATAGGGCTACAAAGGCCAACTCTTATTAAGAAAATTTTCTATCCAACAGGCCTCTAATCATGTAATGGCAACAAATATCATCTGAAACTTATTTCAAAAGCCCTTGATCAAGGTCCATTGCCCTTCGGAAGAGTCCCAAGCATTTAGCTCATTCCAAAAGATTTTTTTGGTATCAACAATTTTATTAAAATTTTGAGACTTAAATGATTAGGTTAGTAGGATATTATTAATAATAATTTATAATAATGTCTTTATTAATGTTGGGAGTCCTAATTTTTTTCTGAATTTGTTCTTCAGGGAGAAAAATTGTGTATGTTCAAACACATTGTGTTGACAATTCCTGCAATAAAAAAATTCAATTACTATACAATGCTCTAGCCCAAAGGAACACAAGTTCCAAATCTCCTACTTGGTTCAGACCACATCTTTACTCTCCAAATAAGATTTATGACTTCACTTGGGACTTGCATTACTGGGCAGTCAGGGAACTTTCCTAGGAAAGGGAACATGTATCTAAGTCATGACAGAGTTCTGACAGATTTTTCTCCTATAAAGGATGGGAAGATTGGGAGTTACTTTAAATCCCCTTAAGACTCTTTTGATAGGAACCAGTGAAGCAAGTGTAAGGTAATGTCATTTTCTTCTCCTGCTTTATCAGTACTATCTAAGATAAATTTCACCTACTAAACTGCAATATATCAGCATTTTACTGAAGATGAAACAAATTTTTCCACATACAAAGTTGTTCAAAATGTTTTACCAAAAATTATTGTTTTTCAGTATTATGAGAGCTAGATGAGCTGTAATTTTCTCAGTATGATTAAAATACTTTTTAAAAATAAAAACAACATAAAGGAAACTCAGCTAGCCCAATTTTTAACATATATAGGGTATTATGTTACAGCTGTATGTTCTATATATTTTGTGAATAACAGGCTAAGCTATTTAAATACTGTGTACATATCATTCACACCAGATTCAGAAAACTGGACTTCATATGCTACTCCTGAGTTCTCCCTGAATATTCTTCCTGTTGATTACTTGCTTTAATAAGGGTTAAGAAATGTCTTTGAAACAGTCCTTTCATCCTTTTCTGCATTTATTTTCTTTCATTATTTATCCTTATAGTTTTCCTTTGTGTTTTTTACTGCCTATGACAATGGTTCAGAATGTTAAATGTCAGGTAATAATAATATTCCTTACTAATGATCAACATAGAAACTAAATATTAATTATTTTCAAATTTTCCTTTTTAACTTTGCTGGAGGAAATAAGATATCAGTGTAAAAGTCTCTTAATATTCATGCACACAATTATAAAATAAGCAAAACTTCTCTTGCTCCTAGTACAGAACAACAAACCACATAAAAGGAATTTTATCTTGGATTTCACCCTTTTCTTTTCTGAAGTGTGTGGCTATTTCAAAGTAAAGTATCCTCCTGTATATGATATATCTAGCTCAATTCCAAAATCTTTGACAACAGCTAAATGCAGTTGAATAGGTAATATATGGTGCACTGACCTTCACAGCAAATGTTCTCATTTTGTGAGTTTAGTCATAATAGGCTTTTTCAAATACTGAGTATCTCTTTCAAAATTAGTTTCCTTCAGATTTATTTAAATATATGCTGTGGTTTCTCTTTTGCTTACCCAAAAGAATGGTCACCATGAAATATTTTCTAACCCCCCTCATACTCCATTTGTATATAGTAGTTGTTGTTTTCTTTTTTTTTTCCCTAACATTAATGTAATCAACCTTAAAGCAGTTTCTAAAATGGGTAATGTTTTACAATTTTTTAAAATTTTTTTTCAAAGTGGAAGATTTCTTTCATAAACTCAAACCTTGCCACACTGTGGAATGATTTTCCCAAAACATTGATGAGAGTTACATCATATAGTATACTATTACAGCTGATATTGCAAAATTGAAATTAAAATGTTAAATTAAGTCATGTTCTTCTTCCATATATGCTCCAAAATACTCTTTTGTAGCTAACTCTTTCATCTCCTTCTTATACATTTTTTTGTTAGTTTCCACATACTAATACATATCAGATTTTTTGTTTTTTGGAACTCTTTTCTCACACAATATTTTTTTCTTATTAGAAATATTTGTTTTTTTCCTTTTTTTAATTAAATCATAGCTATGTACATTAATGCAATCGTAGGGTACAATATGCTGGTTTTATATACTATTTGAAATATTTGCATCTAACTGGTTAACATAGCCTTCACAGCATTCTCTTAGTTATTGTGTTAAGACATTTGTATTCTACATTTAGCACATTTCAATCATACACTTGTAAAATGCACCATACATGTAGTCTCACCAATCACCCTTTGTCCAACCATCCTCTCCTTCCCTCCCTATCCACTTTCCCTATATTCTTGGGGTATAATTTCATATGAAAGCTATAACTTGATTTCATAGTAGGGCTGAGTGCATTGGATACTTTTTCTTCCATTCTTGAGATACTTTGCTAAGAAGAATATGTTCCAGCTTCATCCATGTAAACTTGAAAGAGGTAAAGTGTCCATCTTTTTTAAAGGCTGCATAATATTCCATGGTATACATATACCACAATGTATTAATCCATTCCTGGGTCTATGTGCACCTGGGCTTCTCCCATGACTTAGCAATTATAAATTTGGCTGCAATAAACATTCTGGTACAAATATCTTTGTTCTAATGTGATTTTTGGTCTTCTGAATATATACCTACTAGAGGTATTGTAGGATTGAATGGCAGGTCTGTTTTTAGATCTCTAAGTATTCTCCAAAATCTTTCTAAAAGGAGCATATTAGTTTGCATTCCCGCCAGCAATTTAGAAGTGTTTCCTTTTCTCCACATCCACGCCACCATCTCTGGTTTTGGGATTTTGTCACGTGGGCTAATCTTACTGGAGTTAGTTGATATCTCAAAGTAGTTTTGATTTGCATTTCTCTGATAATTAAGGATGATGAGCATTTGTTCATGTGTCTGTAGGCCGTCACCTGTCTTGTTTAGGGAAGTTTCTCTTCAAGTCCCTTGCCCACCCTGAGATGGGATCACTTGTTCTTTTCTTATTAATTAGTTTGAGTCTCTCTGGATTCTGATTATTAGACCTTTGTTGGAGATATAACCTGCAAATATCTTTTCTCATTCTGAGGGCTGTCTGCTTGCTTTACTTACTATGTTCTTGGCTCTGCGGAAGCTTTTTAGTTTGATCAGGTCCCAGTAAAGTATTTTTAGTGTTGCTTCATTTGCCGGGAAGGTTCTCCTCATGAAATATTTGCCCAGGCTGATTTCTTCAAGTGTTTTCTCATAGTATTTTTATAGTTTCATGTCTTAAGTTTAAGTCTTTAATCCAGTGAGAGTCTATCTTAGTTAATGGTGAAAGGTGTGGGTCTAGTTTCAGTCTTCTCTCTCCCAGAAATTTTCAGCAAACTCTGCACTGCTTGATTTCCATTTGGGTACTCAGCTAGTAGCAGTGATCAAAATTTGGCTCCAAACAGGTAAAACAATAGGGAACATAATTGGGTCAAATAACTTGCTAATATCAGAAATAGACATATGCTTAGGTATAAATAAACCCTGCTATTTAAAAATGTAATGGTGGCTTTTTACCTTAGGTTCTTCCTTTTGGCTTCCTCTGCCTATTTGTTTTGTACAATTGAATTGCTCTTCTTTTCAGGAGATATGGTCATTGGGAAGACCAACAGGATGCCAATGCATGTCCATATCTATAAATGTTAACATTTAGTTTTGTAACAATAAATTTGTTATTTATAAGGACAACAATTTCACTCAAAATATTAAATTAGTTTTCATAAGAGAATATAATGATTTTTTTCCTTAAGCATTGAAGAAAATTTAGTTTATCAGATTTTCAGAACGGGTTTTCTTGGTCATAAGGAAAAGATGCAAACATTTCCTTTAATTCCTCCATACTTCTCATAGTCATTAAGTTGAGGAATGAGTACTTACAAATTTTATGACTCAATATAAAGATTATGGCCATTAAAATACTCCCTCATAAGCATATGAATGTGTATTAGTGTTCTGTTTGGACTAGCAGAAAACAAAAGAGGTGCAACATAATTACACTCTTTCTCTCTTTATATATTATGATCACCTTATTTCCCCTAAGCTTTTATTAATGTGTAAAACTATTAATTTCTTCTTCTCTTGACTTCCATTCTTACTTTATCATTTTTCTTTCTTTCTTCTATTATTCATTTTTAGATGAGTATCACAAGAATATAACCCACTATTCTGAATCTATACAAGCTTAAAAAGTTCCAACTTGAGATAATAATAATAATAATATAAATGGCTTAAAGAAAATCATGAATAGTCCTGAAACGTTACCATTTCAGAATTTATTAAGTGACCCAGCTTCATTTGAAATAAAAATTTTATTTAGTAATTGATATCAAAATAGATAAATAAATAGAATCTATCATACAATATTGTCCCATTCAACTGGAATTTAAATATAATTATTTTATTAAATTTAGGGAAACATTTTTTGAAGAATACCGCATAAGATGCTACAATGCAGCATATGAGGGTTGTAAAAAACTTCATGGAACATAAACATTATGAAAAAATAATCCATGTATTTCAAAATTATTTTGTGCTAGAATGACCTTATGCTAACTTGTTATAATATGGCTGAACAAGATCTACTTTGAGATATTGAGCAGTATAAGACATCAATTTAAAAAGAGCCTCTATTGGAGCAACATTAATTCTGCAAAAGGGAGGGACAAGAATAAACATCAAATTTATAGTGAAGGCTGGTGGAAGAAGGTGAAATCACTTAGCCTTTATGAAAATTTTATGGAGACAATACCACAAAGAACCAACAGTTTATAAATAAATCATATTTATTCTTTTTTTTAAGAAGCAGTAAGATGACTTTGATGATGACTTTGCAATAACAGACCATCCACATTAATTTATGAGGAAAAATTTATGTTGTTCATCTGCTGGTTGAAGAGGACCAACAATTAACATAAAAAAGAATATCAACTCCATGGAAATCTCAACTGGGTCAACTTACACAATTCTGAGTGAAATATTAATTTTGAGTAATCTTTCCACTTTCCAATGGCTAATACTGTTGCACCTGGAGCAGCTACAGACAAGAATAGAACTCTTAATAAAATTAAAAATTAAAATTGAGTAATCTTTCTACTTGATTAAGGCCCAAAATATTATACCTGGATTAGCTATAGACAAGAGCAGAGCAGAGCAGAGCTTGCTCTTAGAATTTTAAATTACTGGGCTTACCAATAATGATTCACTATCCTGAAGCATTTTTTTTTCTGATGAATTATAAAAAGAGATGAAACATTGCATTACCAGTATGATCCTGAAGACAAAGCACAAGCAAATCAGTGGCTACCAAGCAATGGAAGTGGTCCAGTCAATGCAAAAGTGAGCCAGTTAAGAGTGAAGGTCATGGCAAAGGTCATAGGTTTTTGGGATGGTTGGGGCATTTTGATTATTGACTTTCAGGATGGCCAAAGATTCATAGTATTGACTTTAACATGAAGGTGTTTTGAGAAAGTTAACCACAGCCTTAGCAAAAATAAACATTTGGGAAAGCTTCACCTGAGAGTTTTCTCCTCCATGAAAATGTTACTGCTAATTCTTCTCATCTTACAAGGGAATTTTGCAAGAGTCTTTACAGGAAATATTAGGCATCAACCTTAAATCCTGATACAGCTCCTCTGACTTTTATTTTTGTCTCCTAATGTTAAAAAATCTTTAAAAGACCATATTTTTCTTCACATCATAATGGAAAAAAAGGACTTTATTGACATGGTTAGATTACCAGGATGCTTAGTTCTACTGGGATGACTAAATGGCTGGTATTCTAGCTTACAAAAAGGGTCTTTAACTTCATGTAACTTATGTTGAAAAATAAAGTTTATTTTCTTTTATTTTTATCAATTAACTTCATTTTTGTATGACCTCTTTGAAGTTCCCTTATGTGTAGTAAAATCTCAAACATCACGTAGTATCAGAATTCAGTCCCTATGGGACTCTAGTACCAAAGGTTTCTCCATACTTTCCAGGAGATCTCTCAGTGTCCCTGGAGAACAAAGAATCCCTCCCAGGAGGTGCAGAGATGACTCAGCTCCCCACAAGGCTGACGGCTCAGGCACAGCAAAGGTGCCAGAGCTGGCTATGCTCTAGGACCGAATGAACTGTTTTGTCTGTGCCTGTGGCCTTTCCACAATCTCAGCACCCAGCCAACCACCAAGCAGATGGGGCAACCACTTCACATAGCATTCAACCCCAGCTTCTGGATGCTGTTAGAGTCTACTTGCTGCTGCAGCGAGTAGCCCAGTACAAAAATCAATATATTACAAGACAGACCTTTCTTGTCTCCACACCTGCAGGGCGAGCCAGCCATCTGACAAGCCTCTGCCCATACCAAGCACTTGCCTTACACATTAGTTTTCCTTAATGCCACACCTCCTCTTCGCTCCTGAAGTCTCCTGTTGCTTCACTGCGCCTCCAGAGTGACGTTTCTGTGTAGATTTACAGAGCTAGAGGTGGCGGAAGTTCACTTTCATGAAGTCTAACCATGAGAAGCTGGCAAAAGATGTCTCTAGTCTGCCATCTTACTCCAACTGCTATATACATGTTTTTAAATGGCTGTTTACGGTCGTACAAGATTCTGATCCTTTTTGTTAAGTATTTTTTAATAATGATGATATATTGGCATCATAACTTAAACAAGATTGGTGTCAATACTAGTTAAAGTAAAATACATATATGCCTTGAGCATCTTGAAAAAAGAAAGGATAATTCAGTTGCTCAGTCTACAATTTCCTTATTTAAGATAAATATATTTCTCTGTCCCCAGGAAATATAATAGTCACTTTTAGAAAAAGAGTAAAAGCCCAATTCCTAGGTTTCTAAGGAAAGCATATGATAGTGACAGAATAGGCAGTAAAGAAAGATAAGAGAAGAAGCTTACTCAATGAAATTGTGGATGCGGTTTTACTTACCTCTCTCTCTACTTCATTTTGGATTTTAGATTTTAGATTATTTCTATAGGAATTTTCTGAACCTTAGGTTACTTACACTAAAAAAAAGGGAGATGATTCATTGTGCATAGATGTCTTCCTAAGCCCTTTGATTCACACTGTGTAAGCTCCATCTTATTTGTGCTCCTGTAATTATATAAGTTATTTATGCTCTGAACAGCCAAATTCTCAATATGAATAATCAATTACGAAATTTGCATTGCTTATCTACTATCTTCTATGTCCACTCCTGATGGGATGGCCATGAAATGGAATCATATTTATTTGAACTACAGAAATGGTAACTTAGAATATACTCTTTGAAATTATAATTATTTTCTTTTGTGGATTCTCTCACGTACACCACAGTTTCATTTTTATCACATTAATCGTGTGATATGTGTACTTTGGCTTTCAGTTCTGACTTGTCTTTAACTGATATTGCTTCCAAGTCTGATTGGTGCAAGACATTGAGCATTTCTTTCTGGTCTTAAGATATTCATTATTTGAACTAATAGTAATATTATTTTCACTCCAATATATTGACAGCCCACAACCTGTTTACCTCTAAACAGAATGAATTGCATAATTAATAAATTAGAATAATAGGTTTTTTAAATCAATTTTTTTTATTTTTAATTTGTTTTAGAATAGCAGCATGCTAGTTGTGAAGATGGTTCTTGTATATTTAAAACTCTTATTAGAATATAGTTATTATTTGAAGAATGATTTCTTTTAAACAAATATGAAATGGTTTTTTGAAGCATGCTTCAAGGAAAATATTACATAATCTGTGAAAATATCTAAGTGCAAAATGGAGATATTTCAAGATGAAACTTTCTCTCTTTTTTTATGTAAAGTGATAGAGGTACACATAACACTTAGATTATAAATATGCTAATCTTATCCTCAGTGCATCCTGATTAATAAAACAAACAAACAAAAAGACCTGGAAAGATGTAAAAACCTATGTAAATTTAAACTGACCAATGAGAAGAGGAGGTAAATGACCATCTAGAGCCAGCTTCCAATAGACATTGCAGTCCGGAGGGCGAGATAATGATCAGAATGAACCCAATAAAACTGAGGGTCAGGAGGTGAGCTGAGAGGATTGATGAGTGCCTGTCATCCCTGCTGAGGCACACTTCAGGTACAAAACCCATGGCAAAAAGGATGAGACTCTGTCCCCTCCCCCGAGAGAGTGGCTTGATGTGTGCTTTCTGCAAGCAAGCAGTGAACAGAAGAACTCTTGTTTCATCCCATAAGAGACAGCCACTGAACACCAGAACCCATTCTACAGAGAGATGCCGCTGTGAGTTTGGGCTTTCTTGTGCTCAGCATAAGAGTTGAAATATTTTCCTCTCCATTCTGAACTCCCAGTACACCATTCCCTTCCTTGCCTGGCAGTCTGGAGGCCTGCCCCCTGAAGAGCCCAGAGTTTCTGGTGGTTCCTTGTGAGGGGTGGGCATCACATGGGTGCAGCGCAACTGCATTAAAACTGACTTGAGTGGACGTGGAGAGATGCAGGGGTAGAAGGATTGGCCTGGAACCATGAAAGTGCTTGGCAGCAGTGGGAGAGACACTTCCCCAATTCTGTGGACCCACTTGAGGGAGCCCAACCTCACCTGCAGGGATACCAGAGGAGGAGTGCAGCTGGGGCAGAGGCACAAACTCTGTAGGAGAGAAATACGGTAACCTCAGCTCAGGACAGACACTGGTGGAACATACCCCAGTTTCCATTGAGCACTGGAGCATCTTAACTTTGATAAAGTTAAGATGAAGGAGAAAATTCTGCAAGCAGACAGACATAAGAAAAATATAACCTACAAGGGGAAGAATATTAGAATTAATGCAGATCTCTCAGCTGAAACTTTTCAGCCAGAAGAGGATGGTCATTGAACTTCAATCTCATAAAACAAACAACTTTCAGCCTAGGATCCTGTATCCAGCTAAACTGATTTTCTTTTGTGAAGGAGAAATCAAATACTGTACTGATTACACATGTTGCAGAAACTTGCCACAACTAAACTAGCTCTCCAGGATATAATCACACCCATTCTCCATAATGATCAGTTAAACGATGATCAGTTAAATTGTCTATCACCAAAGTAAACTCACGCAGAAAACCTTGAACAAAACCTAACATCCACAATGGTAAAAGGATTAAAAATATCCTCTGAACTTTTGAAAAACATGACAACAAAAACACTACCAAGCTTATCAATTCTCTCAATTAACATGAATGGCTTAAATTGTCCTTTAAAGAGGCATAGATTGGCTGACTGGAAACAAACTCAGACCAGATATCTGCAGCATACAAGAGACTCATCCTACCTCAACTGTAAAAGTGACTCAGGGTGAAGGGATGGACATCTATAATACAAACAAATGGAAATCAGGAAAAAGCAGGGCTGCAGTCTTACTTGCAGATAAAATTGGTTTGAAACAAACAATGATGAGAAAAGATAACAATGGACACTACATATTTGTCAAAGGAAACACTCAATGTGAAGAGATTTCAATAATTAACATTTATGTGCCCTACTAGAATGCTCCTCAATTTATAAAACAAATCTTAAAAGACAAGGACAATTTGATATCATCCTGTACCATAATAGTTGGAGATTTGTACACCCCATTGGTAGTTTTGGATAGATCCTCCACAAAGAAACTAAACAAAGAAATAATAGAATTAAACTCAACCCTAGAACTAATAGACTTAACAGACCTGTATGGAACATGTCATCCTAAGAAAAGTGAATACCCATTCTTTTTATCAATGCATGGATCATTCTCCAAAATTGATCACATCTTAGGTCACAGGTCTAACCTCAGCAAATTTTAAAGAATAGAAATTATTCCTTGTATCTTCTTGGACCATCATGGAATTAAAGTTGAACTCAACAGCAACAGCAATCTTCACCTTCAAACAAAGTCATGGAAACTAAATAACCTTATGGTAAATGATAGCTGGGTCAAAGATGAGATTAAGAAGGAAATCAAATTTTTGTTTCCAAAATCAAATTTTTGGAACAAAATGATAATGAAGACATAAATTAGCAAACATATGGGATAGTGCAAAGGCAGTAAGAGAGAGAAATGTATAGCATTGGAAGCCTTCACCAAGAAAACAGCAAGAAAGGAAATCAATAAATTAATGGGTCATCTCAAGTAACACGAAAAGGAAGAACACCCCAAATCTAAACCCAGCAAAAGAAAAGAAATAACCAAAATTAGAGCACTATTAAATGAAATTGAAGAGAAAAGAACCATTCAGAAGATCAATAAATCAAAAAGTTGTTTTTTTAAAAGATTAATAAAATTGATAAACCTTTGGCTAACCTAACCAGAAACAGAAAAGTAAAATCCCTAATATCATTGATCAGAAATGATAAAGGGGAAATAATAGCCATCTCAGAAATTCAAAAAATCCTTAATGATTACTATTAAAAAACTCTGTTCACAGAAATACGAAAATGTGAAGGAAATGGACCAACACCTGGAAGCACACCACCTTTCTAGATTCAGCCAGAAAGAATTAGAAATTTTGAATAGACCTATATCAAGCACTGAAATAGTATCAATTATACGAAACCTCCCAAAAAAGAATAGTTCAGGACCAGATGGCTTCACAACGAAATTCTATCAAACCTTTAAAGTGGAACTAGTATCTATACTACATTACCTTTTTCAAAACTTAGCAAAAGAAAGAAAACTTCCCAACACATTCTACAAAGCAAATATCTCCCTGATTTCCAAACCAGGAAAGAACCCAACAAAGAAAGACAATTATAGACCAATTTCATTAATGAATATCGATGCAAAAATATTCAATAAGATCTTAGCAAACAGAATTCAACAATACATCAAAAAAATTATATACCATGATCAAGTTTTATCCCAGGGTTACAAGGTTGGTTCAAGATAATGTAAATCTATAAATATAATGCATCACATAAAAAACAAAAAGACCATATGAGTCTCTCAATTGACACAGAAAAATATTTTGATAATATCCAGCAACCTTTCATGATGAGAACCCTCAAGAAAATAGGCTTAGATGGGTCATTTCTTAAACGATAGAGGCCATATACATTAAACCCACAGTCAATATCATATTGAATGGTGTAAAAATTGAAAACATTTCCACTCAGACCTGGAATTAGGCAAGGATGCCCATTGTTTCCACTGCTATTCAACAAAGTAATGGAGGTCTTAGCCATCATAATCAAGCAAGAGAAGGCAATCGAGGATATCCAAATGAGGTCAGAGGAGATCAAACTCTCACTCTTTATGGATGATATGATCTTATACCTGGAAAATCTCAGGGATTCAACTACAAAACTCTTAGAATTGATCACAGAATGCAGCAGTATCTCAGGATACAAAATCCATACTTACAAATCAGTAGCTTTTATATATAAACCAACAAAAGTCAAGCTAAAAATATAGTCAAGGACTCTACTCCTTTTACAGTAGTGAAAAAAAAGATGAACTATCTGGGAATTTACCTAACAAAGTGAAAGGTCTCTATAAAGAGAATTATGAAACTCTGAGAAAAAGAAATATATGAAGATGTTAACAAAAGGAAAAACATACCATACTCATGGCTGGGAAGAATCAACATTGTTAAACTGTCTATACTACCCAAATACTACAGATTTAATGCAATCCCTATTAAAGCACCATTATCATACTTTAAAGTTCTTGAAAAAAATAGTACTTCATTTTATATGGAATCAGAAAAAAACTTGAATAGCCAATACATTACTCAGAAAGAAAAACAAATTAGGAGGTATCACGTTACCAGACTTCAGGCTATACTATAAATCCATAGTAATCAAAAGAGCATGGAACTGGCACAAAAATAGAGAGGTAGATATATGGAACAGAATAGAGACCAAGAGATGAATCCAGCCACTTATCATCATTTGATCTTAGATAAGCCTATCAAAAGCATTAACAAATTGTGCTGGAAAAAAATGCTGAGGTATAGGGAAGCTATATAAAGGAAATATTAGGTAAACTTCTAGTAAAGTAT
>CAUYRH010003034.1:0-23490 GCA_963574655.1 Perodicticus potto
GAGTTCTCTGTGTATTCTGGTTATTAAACCTTTGTCTGAGGCATAACCTGCAAATATTTTCTCCCATTCTGAGGGCTGTCTGCCTGCTACACTTACTGTGTTCTTAGCAGTGCAGAAGCTTTTTAGTTTGATCAGGTCCCACTAGTGTATTTTTGATACTGCTTCAATTGCCTGGGGAGTCCCCCTCATAAAAAATTCACCCAGGCCGATTCCTTCAAGAGTTATCCCTGCACTTTCTTCTAATATTTTTGTAGTTTCATGTCTTAAGTTTAAGTCTTTGATCCAGTGAGAGTCTATCTTAATTAATGGGAAAAGGTGTGGGTCCAGTTTCAGTCTTCTACAGGTCACCAGCCTGTTCACCCAGCACCATTTGTTAAATAGGGAATCTTTTCCCCACTGAATGTTTTTAATTGACTTGTAAAAGATCAAATAGCAGTAAGTACTGGGTTCATCTCTTGGTTCTCTATTCTGTTCCATACATCTATCTCTCTGTTTTTGTGCCAATACCATGCTGTTTTGATCACTATCACTATCAGGTCTGGTAGCATGATTCCTCCTGCTTTGTTTTTATTTCTGAGGTTGGCTATTTGAGGTTTTTTCTGATTCCATATAAAATGAAGTATTATTTTTTTGAGGTCTTTAAAATATGACAATGGAGCTTCAATAGGAATTGCATTAAAATTGTATATTGCTTTGGGCAGTATGGACATTTTAACAATTTTAATTCTTCCCAGCCATGAGTATGGTGTGTTTTTCCATTTGTTGACATGTTCAGCTATTTCTTTTCTTAGAGTTTCATAGTTCTCTTTATAAAGATCTTTCACATCCTTTCTTAGATGACCTCCCAAATATTTCATCTTCTTTGGTACTACTGTGAAAGGGATAGAGTCCTTGACTGTTTTTTCAGCTTGACTATTATTGGTATATACAAAGGCTACAGAGTTATGAGTGTTGATTTTGTAGCCCAAAACACTGCTATATTCCTTGATCACTTCTAAAAGATTCATAGTAGAATCCCTGGTGTTTTCCAGATATACAATCATGTCATCCGCAAAGAGAGAAAGTTTAATCTCTTCTGATCCTATGTGGATCCCCTTAATCGCCTTTTCTTCCCTAATTGCAATGGCTAAAACTTCCATTACAATGTTGAAGAGCAATGGAGACAATGGGCAACCTTGCCTGGTTCCTGATCTAAATGGAAATGATATCAATTTAACTCCATTCTATACGATATTGGCTATGGGTTTGCTGTAGATGGCCTCTATTAGTTTAAGAAATGTCCCTTCTATGCCAATTTTCTTAAGTGTTCCGATCATGAAGGGATGCTGGATATTATCAAAAGCTTTTGCTGCATCAATTGAGAGAATCATATGATCTTTGTTTTTTAATTTGTTTATGTGATGAATTACATTTATGGATTTACATATACTGAACCAGCCTTGGGATCCTGGAATAAAGCCCACTTGGTCGTGATATATAATTTGTTTGATGTGTTGCTGGATCCTGTTTGTTAGGAACTTCTTGAATGTATTTGCATCAATATTCATTAGTGATATTGGTCTGTAGTTTTCTTGTCTTGTCGGGTCTTTCCCTGGTTTAGGGATCAAGGTGATATTCACTTCACAGAATGTATTGGGCAGTATTCCATCTTTTTCTATATTTTGGAAAAGGTTGAGTAATATAGGTACTAGTTCCTCTTTAAAGGTTTGGTAGAATTCTGATGTGAAGCCATCTGGTCCCGGGCTTTTCTTTTTAGGGAGATTTTGTATAGTTGATGCTATTTCAGAAGTTGATATCGGCCTGTTCAACATTTCCACTTAGTTCTGGCTAAGTCTAGGAATAGGAAGGTGGTGTGTTTCCAAATATTGGTCAATTTCCTTGTTTCCATATTTCTGAGAGTAAAGTTTCTTGTAATGTTCATTAAGGATTTTTTGAATTTCCAAGGGTCTGTTGTTATTTCATCTTTACCATTTCTGATTGGTGAAATTAGAGATTTTACTCTTTTTTTCCTGATTAGATTAGCCTGAAATGTTCTGTAGGTGTCTGTTAAATCCAAATGTTGAATGGTTAAGTTTAAATCTAAAATTTTTTAACTTAGCTTCTTATTGGAGGATCTATCCAACACTGCTAAAGGAGTATTAAAATCTCCAACAACTATGTAGCTGGATAGTTCAACACGTCAATGTCATTAAAGTATTTAATTCCTTCATTGTAAATGAAACTCAGTTTAGCTGGTTACAAGATCCTAGGTTGAAAGTTGTTTTGTTTTAGGAGATTGAAAGTTGATGACCATTCTCTTCTAGCTTGAAAGCTTTGATCAGAGAGATCTGCAGTTATTCTAATATTCTTCCCCTTGTAGGTTATAGATTTCTTGCTTCTGGTTGCTTTCAAAATTTTCTCCCTCATATTAACTTTAATAAACTTAATTATGATATGCCTATGGGATGTCTTATTCAGGTTGAGTCATGCTGGAGTTCTGAAACTGTCTGCTATCTGAATTTCAGAATCTCTTGGCATGTCTGGAAAATTCTCTTTCATAATCTCATAAAGAAGAGACTCTGTGCCTTGTGACGCCACTTCATCGTTTTCAGGTATCCCTATAAGGCGAATATTGATTTTCTTCGAGTTATCCCAGAGCTATCTGAGACAATGATCCATTTTTGCCTTCCATTTCTCTTCCTCTTTGTAGGTTTGGGAGTGTTCGAAAGCTTTGTCTTCAAATTCAGAAATCCTTTCTTCTGCTTGCTCCATTCTGTTGCTGAGGGATTCTACTGTGTTTCACTGATCTTTGAGGGCTGCAACTTCTTGTCTCAATGTGTCAAAATCTTCGGTCATTTGGTCTTTGAATTCCTTGACTTCTTGAGACAATTTTTGAAGTGCACCCTGAATTTCTAAATCCAACTTTTCCTCTATTTTATTAATCTTGTTTTCAATCCAAATTCTGAATTCAATTTCTGACATCTCAGCCATCTGTTTATGTGTAGGATCGTCATTTGTGTCCATCAAATTGTTCCTTGGGGGGTGTTGATCTACTCTGGTTGTTCACATTTCCAGAGTTTTCCATTGATTCCACCCCATGATTAATTTTACACCATTTAGATGGATGATTAGATAAGGACAAACTGAGTTGGGGGTACTAGGAGTAGTGATTGACCAGTCCTTTGCTTGAAAGCTGGGACTGGTGTCTGTACCTTTTCCCCTAGAGTTTTGCCAAGGACCCATACAGTGCTACTGCTTGCGAAACTGGGGACCTTATTGGTGTGGTGGGGTTAAGTGGCTCTGTCTTATTTTCAGCTGGTCTTGTCTTACCCTAGAGAATCAGTTACTCTGGATTGATATCTGAGCTGTGGAGAAATACCAGCAGTTAAATCACTGCACCCGCTACAGGCAACAATTGGAAAAGCAAAATCAAACCTTCCCACTACCACACGCCCAGGGAACCATTTTGGAAAGTCCTCGGGTGATTGGCCCAGTTGAAGAGGTCCCAATCAATTGTCCCAGCCAGCACCAGTCTCAAATGGAAGAGTTAAAAAGTCTCTGGCAACTAGATAGCAGGGATCTGCTGGATGCTCTGGCATAACTCTCTCCGGTGCTCTGTGAGCTCAGGAGGGCCCCTGCAGCAAGTAGATTAGTCTGGGAAGGTTGATTCCTCCTTCCCCACCTTGCCCCTCTGTCACACCCAGTCAGTGGTAACCCTGCCGGGCTGTGATACAGTTTCCTCCAATGACCAGATGTTCCAGAGGTTTGTGCCTTCCTGGGTCACAGGGAAGTCTGTGGCTCCTCAGCCAGTCTGCCACTCCCTGTCACTGTTTGGCAGAGGAAGGTGAGGCCTGGCAACCTGAGTACTTGATAGGGACTGGGGCAATTCACTCAGTTCCAGCCCTGTCCCTGATTGATGTTGCTGATAAAACAGAACAAGTTCCCAGAATTTGTTTCTGTCATGGCTTTTTCCCCCTGATCAGACTTTGGGCTGCAAATAGGTCTGACTCAGTCTGTGAGTTCCTGCCCTTTGTCTCAGCTTCCATCCCCTGAGGGCCAGGTGCATCTGAAGCTAAGTAAAGTAGCCTCTGCTCTGGGAGTCGGCTGACTCTATGGGTATTCTAATCCCCACGCTCCATCCTAGCCAGTACTGCGTCAGGCATATCCTTCACGCACCTTGGTTGTGGGTCCATTCTGCCAGTGGCTGCCACCAGAGAAGTCACCCAGCTTCCCCTGGCCATCCAGAGAGGCTGTAAGTGTCTCCTCAAAACATTCCCAGGGGTGTGAGCCCCACAGCCATTGTTCCCGCAGCTGTGGCTGCAAGTCTGTGCCTCAGGGGACAGCCTCTTCAGTTCGGCCACCTCTCTGCTCACTTTCCTCTCACCACTCCCAAACTGGAAAATCAGCAGAGATTAGCAACAGTCGGCACCCTGTCCATAACCCTCTAGAAAATGTCCAAGAATCTGGACTCTGTGAGGGACAGACCTCCAGACCATGGGGTGAGAGTGGAGGGGAGTGTCAGGTGTTCAATCTTGCAGGTAGAGAATATATACAGTTTTATACAGTTTTATGCCTGGCGGGAGAGTGCCGTGGCACCCTAGTAGGGGACGGAGTTCTGGTTTTTAGAGGGTCTCTCCCATGGGGTAGAGTGGGAGGACATCTGAACTCTGCTCCCTTGTTTGTATGGAGGTATGGAGTATACTGCGAGCCATTCTCATGGGGGGAGGGGACTCCTGTCTGCTTGCCTCTGTGTTCTGTACCTTTTGTTTGTATCCTTGGGGTCACAGGTCACCCCAGCAGGGTTGATGTGTGTTCTTCGACCTTCTCATTTGGCTCAGATCCAAACCATCAGCTTTCTTGAGAGATTTCTGTCCTTTAACTCTCCTTCTGGATGGGAGCCTCTGTGGAAAGCTGGCTAAAGACCTCCATCTTGGCCCATCTAGTTCAATCTTAAGGCAAGAAATCAAGTTCATCATAGGCTATAGTTGTATTACATTTTTTATGTACAAATGTGAGTGATTATTATTAGGTGTAGAACATAAATGTCTTAACGCTGTAATTGGGTAAATGAGGTGAAGTCTATGTTGATTATAGGATGTAAGCACTCCAATTTGTACAAATAATCAACACATTAAATCCCATAATGACATAAATGTATACATGATCTATGTACAAATGACTTAATAAAAAAAATTTTTTAAAAAGGAAATCAAGTTCAAGGAATATCGGAGACTTTTTCACAACCACAGTTATTAATGGCAAGCCAGAGCCAACTCTGGGGCTCTAGCTTCTGGTACAGTGGATTTTCAACCATTCCACACTGATCTGCCAGACAAGAAAAAGAATGACAATGATTTTGTTCCTTTATGGAAATTGTTTATTCAGGATTTCTGAAACAATTTTGTCTTCTATTAATGTAAAATTGAGGGGTACTTAAGGAAAGCAGAAGTTTCACTTAATTTTGTTTAGCATTCCCTTTAAGTATTATTCAATATATGATGAAGGAATATTGTTCATTCACATGTATCAGTTTTATCCCTCACACCCAGATTTAAATAAACACCTTATTTTAACTAGAAAGAGAAAAAATGAGAGCTATTCCTTATCATTCTTGAGGTGTAAATTATTTGCTAAAAGTAAAAATCACTTAAGAAGTGACATGTGGAGCATTCTGCCTTCTTTCCACAGTTAATATAAATTTCCCTTATTATTCTACTATTAGCATAAATGCATTCAAAAGACATGATGGACACTGTTATGATACGGGATATAACTACAACTATTACTATATCAGAACCTGTTGCAACTTCCCTAGCATAGCATTTACCTCATTTTCTTCCCACTTTCCTATTAAAGCAATAGAACATTAACCCAGGCATAAAAATTCATTTGGTTTCACCTGCATCTTTGAAACACTCATTCATAGAATTGTACTTTTTTATAACAGCTATTTTCTTGTGTTTGTGAATTCCATGAACTGAAAGACAGTATCTCTCTTCCATTTGGGCAATTTAAACCTTAGAATTAGATTAACACAAAACTAAACTAAAGCTACAATTATAAATGTATCATTTGCCTAGACTGTAGGATGTACAACTAAGAAAAAGTGTGAGACACACACTGGGATTTAAGCCCTAACCCCTCCACATATAAACTTTGTGACCTAAGGGAAACCCTTAATTTCCACATTTTCAGATCATGGATAATAAAATCTACTTTAAAGAAAAGTTCCAGTTATTAAAATATCATGTAAAGTATGCAAATAACCTAATATAATATTTAATATGTATTCATAGTATTCAGTCAAGTAATGTTAACATGAAATAATATTGATGACACACTAACATGCTAATGAAGACATTTACTAAATTAGAAAGATTATAGCCTTTAATGCCAGTTTTGTTGTCTTTTTCTAAATTCAGAACAAATCATCCAAAAGCAGGAAGTGAGTAATTGGGAGTTTCATCTCTACTCTTTAACCATTCACTGAATGATGATTTAATGGGAGCCCACTGTGAACCAGACACTTTGCAAGGCACAGAAGGTTTAGCAGTGAGTAAGACATTGTCCTCATGTAGTTTATAAGTACAAAAAAGGGGAATAGAAAATGACAGTTGAGGGTACCTTGCGGGGTTCTCCAAAAAGAAACTCTGAGACAAGGATTTGAGTGCACAGAATTTATTTGGTAGACAATTCCCGAAAACAACGAAGGGAATGGGGAAGTGAGAAAGAACAACAAAGAATGACTTGATAAGTGGGTTACCATGTGGAAAACTGGAGGTAAATCTCACTCAAGACCTTCAGGAGACAGTGTAGCACATACACTAGAATTGTTCCCCTAAGAGGTGAGGAAGTTGGAATGTGCCTCCATCAAATCTGGCCCTTGATGGTTGAGGATTTCTCCTCAGGGCATTAACTCTCTTATTTTTAAAATTTCTTTTTTAATTAGCAGATAAAATTACAGACTACATGATGTTTTGACATATATATACATTGTGGAACAACTAAATCTAGCTAATTAACACATGTACAACCTCACATAGTTATCTTTTTGTGGTGAGAACACTATACATCCACTCTCTTACTATTTTTCAGGAATACAATAATGTAGTAACAATAGCCATTCTGTTGTGTAATAGACCTCTTGAACTTACTTCTCCTATGTAACTAAAACTTCATGTCCCTTGGCCACCATGACCCCCATGCATCCACCCCAGCTCTACCATTCTACTCTCTGCTTCCACAGGATCCCTGGATTCCACATGAAAGTGATATCATGAGGTATTGAGCCTGTATGTGCTTAGCTTATTACACCTAACATACTATACTCCAGGCTCATCCATGTTGTCCATGAATGACAAGACTTTCTTCTTTTTTATGGTTGAATAGTATTCCATTGTGTATATCTACTACATGTTATTTTGGCTATGACTGCCAAAACACAGGCAATAAGAACAAAAAAAGAAAAATGGGATTGCATTGAACTAAAACACTTCTGTGCAGCAAAGGAAACAATCAACAGAGTGAAGAGATAATCAACAGAATGGAAGAAAATATTTGCAAACTATACATATGATAAAGGGTTAATAAGCCAAATATGTAAGCAACTCAGGGCATTAACTTTTGTACTTCCAGCCCACCACACTCATAAGCCAAGCAAACCCTTATGATCCAAGAAAGCACTTCCTGCAGAGAGACACAGACGTGTGAGGTAGTAAGCTGCCTGCGTATACAGGAAGCTGCCCACTAAAGCTCCAGAAGACTACCGAGTTGGACTGAAAAGACACAGGGTGGGAGGCAACACATTTCCTATAGGTGAGTTGCCCTTTAGACAGGGTGGTTGCCAGTCCATTCTCCTTCTGAGCAATAGAAATGTAGTAAGAGCTGTGAATAAATTAAGGAATGAAGCCACACAAAGATCTAAGTATTAAGCAATTTAAACGAAGGGAAAGGCAAATTAAAATCCTCTGAGACAGAAACAAGCTTGGCATATTCAGGAAAGCTTGAGTTGTTGGGCTATAATGAATAAGGATAAAATGGTAGGAGCTAGAAGTCAGAGATAATCTGTCATGGTCCAGAGCACTCAGGGAGGACCTAGTAGGCCACGACATAGAGCTTGCATTTCATTCTAGATGAGATAAAAATTCACTAGAGGGGTGTTGAGCAGAAGAGTAATGAAAAGCAGCTTATATTTTAAATTTGAATTTTGGATACTATGTGGAAAATGAACTACATAGAGGTAAGAGTGTAAGGAGGCAGACCAGTTAGGAGTTTAATGCAACATTTCAGATGGAGGAGGTTAGTGGTGGTGGAAATGGTGAGAAGGGAACAGATTTGTGGTATATTTAATATAGTAGATCAACAAACATACCTTTCTAACAAAACAGAAAAGAGTCAAGAATGAATTCTGAGATATGTACATATCAAACTCGGAAGTTCATTTCTAAAATGTAGGTGAAGAACAAAAAGCCAAAAAGAGAATATTTTAGGTTTTGATAAAATATTTTAAATATTTTTAGGCTAGCCACTAAAGCTCCTAGAAGTTCTATAACTGCCTATATCCATCACTGTTTCATACAAAGGGGGAAAAAAGGAATGAAATGCAAAACAGCAGATTTGAATCAAAATGAAGTAGCCCTCTCTACAGATCAATGGCAAAGAATAGAAATACTCTTCTAGGTATATATCCAGAAGACCAAAAATCATTTTACAACAAAGACATTTGCACCAGAATGTTTATTGCAGCCCAATTCATAATTGCCAAGTCATGGAAGAAGTGCCCATCAATGCATGAATGGATTAATAAACTATGGTATAAGTATAGCATAGAATATTTTTTCTTTTTTTTTTTCTTTTATTGTCTTTATTATTAAATCATAGCTGTGTACAATAGTGAAATCAAGGGGTGCAATGTGCTGGTTTCATATACAATCTGAACTATTTTCATCAAACTGATTAACATAGCCTTCCTGTCATTTTCTCAGTTATTATACGAGGACATTTGTATTCTACATTTAGTAAGGATCACCTGTACCCTTCTAAGATGCACTGTAGGAGCATAGAATATTATTCAGCCATAAAAAAGATGGAGACCTTACCTCTTTTATGTTTTACATGGATAAGCTAGAACATATTCTTCTTAGTAAAGTATCTCAAGAATGGAAGAAAAAGCATCCAATGTACTCAGTACTATTATGAAACCAATATATAATCACCTCACTTTCATAGGAAAGATAAAACACAACTGTAGCCTAGGATGAAGGAGGGAAAAGGAGAGGGAGGGGAGGGAAGAGGCCGAATATAGGGAGGGTAATCAGTGGGCCCTCACCTATGGTGCATTTGCAAGGGTACATGTCAAATCTATTAAGAATAGAGTATAAACGTCTAATTCACAATAATTAAGTAAGTGAGGTGAGGGCCATGTTAGCTAGTTTGATGTAAGCATTCCAAATTGTATATAAAATTAGCACATGGCATCCTATAAATGCATTAATGTACACAGTTATTATTTAATTTAAAAAACGTTAAGAGTAAAAAAGAAAACAAAGAAAGAAATACTGCCTTAAACCTAGAGAACTTGGAGACCAAGCAGATAATAAAGTTATGCATTCCCAGTAGTTACCAAGGAGGAGATAGGCCTAGAAGTGGCCTATCCCCACCTGGGGTGGGGGGAGTACATTATTTTTGACATTGATTAGAAGTGGTGATCCATGATGATAATAAAGACCGGACAACTTTTAATCAATTTTGCTATTATTGTGTATTCATATAGAGTATGCCTTTATAGCCTGAAAGAGAGGTGCACAGCTCCCAGAAGGTGGAATGAGGGTAACGAGATGATCATAGCAACTAACTTTCCTTAAATGCCAACTAAGTGCCAGAAGTTCTAAGTGTTTTACAGTTTTATGTATGCTAATGCACTATCTAAATCATTCTCATGATAACATGAAGCAGTAGGTCCTGTTATTGTCTCCATTTTACAAATAAGAAATCTAAGATTAGAAGTTAGGAAACTTGACCAAGGTGAGACAGGTGCTATGTGACAGTTCCAGAACTTCATACTCAGGTCTGACTAATTTCAAAATGCAAATTCTTAACTACTACTCTTTTATCTTAGATAAAAACAACATATTTTAACATTTTCAGTTTGAAAATTCACAATTTCAGCTTCCCACAAGCAAGGCAAATGATGTAATTGCTTTCCGTGTCACTAAGGGTCAGTAGGGTCTGGTAGGTAGGACAATGACGCTTCGCTCGTGAGTGAGCTTGGTCTCACCTAGTCCCCATCTCAAGGAGGAGATGGCCATCTTCACTCATTGTTGGTAAAGAGTAAGTTATATAAGATGATACCAACTTTGCTTCTTTGTGGAAAAAAGAAGGACTCCCAAACAAGACAATACCTTATGTTATTCTTAAAAATAAAAAAGAATTGAAAATTGATCAGAAAATGGAAGTTTTCAACACCTTAAAGAGTATACAATGCTGCTAGTTGTGTTTATAGCTAGGGCGAGAATAATTGTAGCTGGCCTCTGATATATAGAGGTATGAAATAATTTATGCAAGACTATAAAGATGTTAAGACACAAAGCTAGTTCACACTATGCTGTGTTGTTAGTTTCTGCTGTTGTTTTAGAAGAAATGATGAAAAATTGACATCAGTTTATGGGCAGACCTCCATCTACAAACTGTAGAGGCATCTATCCTTTCCCCACCATTCCCTGCATGCCATGCTCCTTGTAGCTCCTTCGCCACAGGTACAGTTGCTAACATGACTGCTCAACATCCTGGAAATCACCAAGGTTATGATAACAGAGTGGCAGCCTCATAATGGGCCACTTTATATATCCATGACAGAGAAACACAGGCAAAAGTCTGGCTTTCTAGGGTTTTCCAGTTCTCTCCCATCTCTACCACACATTCAGTAGAGTAGACAAGTTTAGATGGAGTCTCCACAAGCTCGACTAACTCTTCCCTTTTCACTTCTTCCACATAGCAAGAGGGTGATAAGAATCTTCTTTAGACTTCAGGCCTGAGCCCAAACCTTGCTTTACTGGATGTTTGTATCAGGGAATCAGGTGCTTGAACAGCTCAAGTTGAAGTGGTGCTTTGCTTCCAATCTGCTATTGTCCCCTGCATGCACAACTCCCATGGGAGCCCCATGCGAGACAACAGCAGCAGAGAAGGAGCAATTAACTGGCAGGGCAAAATTAGTGACATAAAACCATAAACACCCACCCCAAATCATGAAGCCAAAAAGACTGGATGTTTTTCAAGTCAACTGCCCAATGCCATATGTTAGGTGGTGATAATTGCTGCTGTGATAACACCAATGGAAACAATAATAATTACTTGGTGAGGCAACCATGTTATCACTTATACACCTGGAACATAACACTTGTCATTGTGGTAGAAACAAGAGAGATGGGCAATGCTTTCATCTACTTGTTGTAAAGATTTCCTGTTATTTTAATAATACAGCTTTATGGGTTTTAAGAGTTCCAAAGGACAATTCTGGCCATTTTTATATCATCCTTTGATTTTAAATATGTGGGTAGTGTTTTCCTCGGGCAAGAATGTGTAAATGCAGAGCTGTTTACACAGGGGACCCTCTCTGTATAGTTTAAGGTAGCGGACAGGAGAGAACGGCTGTGTACCTGGGCTCTGAAATGTAATGAATGAGTTTAAGTCTTTTCTCTGCTACCTGCGTATAGCTGTAAGGCCTCAGACAGATAGCTAGTGGGCCTCAATGTCTCACCTTTCCAAATCTCATTCCTAAATTATAAAGTGTACATGATAGCAACTACCTTACAGAATTGCTACAAAAGTTAAATATGATTATGGTTCATGTGGAGCCTGACACACGGTAGGTGCTCAAAAATATTACCTTGTTCTTATAATGCTTTTGTTCCAGATTACTGGGGCAGCCTTCTTTTTCTCTGATGCATTTTTTTCTTAAATTACACAAAACCTAATTAGCAAAGAAGGGAAAAGGGACTGGGTCACTTTTCTTGCTTCTAGTTTGGAGCTTTGATTTGCCTCAGCTGAAATGAAAGAATTCATCATGCTTCCACTGGACTCTGCTCAGTTCACCAGGAGAAATATACTGCGACTTGGAACCATGCTCCTGCCAATGATTGGAGACACCACCACTAACCATTCACATGACCTTGTCCCCCACATGGTGCCCCACAGGACTAACTGAGTAATCTAGGATTACTGACACATGGTGTCTTGAATCACCAACTACCCTATTACAACACTGAGAGTTGACCATTATTACCCTCCTTTCACAAGGATGAGGAATTTAAGACTCAGGAAAGTTATAAAGTACAAAAGGTCATCACACCATCAGGAAGCTGAGATTCAAAAACAGGTCCTCTGTGTACACACCCAGTGGTCCTTTCCTGGCAGCCAGTCTGTACAAGACTTACATCAATGTAGAATATAAATGTCTGAAAACAATAACTAAGAAAATGCCATGAAAGCTATGTTAACCAGTTCGATGAAAATATTTCAAATTGTATATAAAACCAGAAGATTATACCCCATTATTTTATTAATGTTAACAGCTATGATTTAATAAAAAAAAAAAAAAAAAAGACTAACATCAATGGCATCAATGGCACTGACCAAGCCAACTGATTTAGGTCATTTTCAGTAAAAGCAATTTCATTGTTTCCTGAAAGCTACTCTAAAAGAACATGTTTGTTTTTAGTAACTATAAATGAACCCTCCCAAAAGAAGTGGAGAGTTTAAATTTAAATAAAGAAAGTCCTTAGCATCCTTTAGCTAAAACATAAAAATGGCATTTAGCTCCAATGTTTATACCTAACTGGCTTTGGAGAGGCTATTTGTGAGCCAAATCAGAGCAGCAGTGCTCAGTTACAGAACCAGCACAATTAGCCTCCTGTCCCCTTTTCATGGGTTTCCACTTTCCCATTATCCAACCAGAATCCATTTTTCCTCATCCCTAGAGAAGAAGTGGATGATGAAAATTTCAACAAAGACTTTTCATATTTTCCCTGTTTCTCTGGGCATTTTCTGTCACTTTTATAGGTTATGCACCAATGGACTCAGTAGCCCCATAGGTCATGAGAATGTGATATTTACTCAAAAGTGGACCTGATTTATCAGGTGACTAGATACAGATGGAAATATATAATTTCGAGAATGTCTTTAGGTGCAATGTGAATGGTTTTTTTTAAAAAAATCCTTTTTCTTTCTAATATGCTCCTATGTCTTTTTCCCTTAAGAGCCAGCTTCATGACACCTGCTTTGTAAAGCACCTATAGACCACCTGGTCAATGGAACCCCCCTCCTTCTAAAATTCAGTTTTCCCAATATCAATTTTACAAAAATCCATGTTTTCCTATTGACAGGTACCCAATAAATATATACATTTTTTAAAATTCAAGAATAAACAGAATGAGAAAAATCAAACTGATTTTTCAGGTGTATCTAGTGTGTATCAGTGTGTGTCTAGATAATTTATTAAAATACTAAGACTGAATAACTGTAGTTCAAGCTTTGACCTTGTACTCATTGACTTTGTAGGATTTTATAGTATTTAACTCACCTGGTACTTCAACAAACATGTATTAAGCATGCAGCTTATAACAGACCCTGTGGCAATGCCCAAGAATACAAAGATGAAGGCAAAGGAACAAAGTTCCTGACTTCCCTGTTGACAATTTATGGATGGTGGGAGGTAGGGACACAATATTGGAAAAGAAATGTAAATACTACTGCATTGTGGGAAATGCTGTACAGAATGATCTGTCGAAGGCTATAGGAGGATGACAAAGAATGAAGCATTTCACATTCCTTTGGGAGGCCCAAGAGAACCCTTATAGAGAAAGTGAACTGGGCCCTAAAGTATGAATAGTGTTTCAAGGCTCTCCGCTGTGGAGGACCACACAGACAAAGGAGTGGCACCTTGAGAAGAAAAAGATACTATACTTTAGAATAACTTAAGCATAAAGCATGAAGGGAAAAAGTGAGGGAAAGACTAGAGAATAGGTTTGGAGTAGATCAGAGACACCATCAGAAGTTAAAACCTAATGAAGAGTTCTGAAACAGGTGAAATGGCATTGGGTGAGTTGGATGTGGTAAAGGCATGAGTGGGCACCAGGTCCTCCTAAGAAAAGAGATCCATTTACAAAGGAATGAGTGAAGGCTAATGAGAGTCATCAATTGGTCTTCTGGTAGCTTAGAAGAGAGGCTTTGAGGCAAAGACTGGGTTTAGAGTCAGACCATGGAAATGAAAGAACAATTGAAGAGGACTGGAGCCCTGAGACCCTGGAGGTCATGAGGAGAAGCCTCAGCTAAGGATGAAAATGGAGGCGGCCCAGGATCCAAGGATCAAACAAGTTAGTGTCCTTCTTTAAGAACTCATCTTTGAAGGTGTCTCAGCCAAGGCAAGATCATGACCCTGTCTTGCACTTCTGTCCAACACTTGGAACTGCATATAAAACATGAAAGGGATGGTCAGAAACTAGAAACTCATGCTCAGGATCTCTATGGCTCAAATCAAAAGGAAGGAGCTTTCTCTCAAGAGCCCATAATAGCCTCCCTGCACATGCTTACTCCCATGGCACAGCATTGCTCCTCCCGAGAACTCTGAGTCAATAACACTTTTCACAGGTTGCCTTCCTCTGTGGGCATCAGCCATTCAGTGTCACCAAGCACTTACTGAATGCTGGATTCTGGGCATGCCAAGGTGAATAAAACATCCCAGCCTTCAGAGAAGGTAGACATAAAAGAATGTTATTATAGTGCAACACAATGAAAGGGTTGTACAAAGTATAGTAAGGACGAAGGAACAGAGAGACATTCCTCCTCCTTTGAACTAGAAAATACATTTGAATGAGACTTCAAATATGGTAGGACTTTAAGAGAAACAGATCAATAGAAAACTGCAAGCATATTTGTAATACTGAAACATTGAGTGGGAACAATAGACTTGAACAAGGTGAGGCTTGTCAGAAAGAGAAAGACCAAATCATAAAGTTCTCATATGCCATGCCAAGAGACTTAGGTCTAATTCTATAGTCAAAGGAAAAGTTCCTATGTTTCATCTTGCCACAACTGGTAGATTGGCAGTTTTGAATAGACTCAAGCCTTATCTGTTTGATCTATTTTTTTCCCAAAGAACCTACTTTCTCTCTTTCTCACTTTCTATAAGAGCTCTCTTTGGTGTTTCTCGATTCCACTCACTTTGGGTATAACAATGAAAGAAAAATAAAAAGAATAGTTAGCTAGAATAAGATCAAAGCTAAGGTAATGAGAAACAGTGCATCGTGGAAACATGAAAAAGAGGTCACAGGCAGGAGGTGCTTGATTATAAAAAAAAAAAAAAAGAGGAGGGGACTTTCTACATGACTCTGCAAGGATGAGAAGGAGTTCACTTAGCAGAGAAGGGAAAATGAGACTTCAAGCAGAAGATGAAGCCTGAAACCAGAGCAGTGACGTGCCTCTGTGCATTTATGGTCCTGCAGAGAGCCTGGATTATATGGAATTGAATTTACAAGAATTCCACAGGGGAAGGCTGGAGAGGTAGGCAGGACAGATCATGAAGGATTTTTATGTTATACAATAGTCACCCTTTATTCCTGGTTTTGCATTCTATGGTTTCAGTTACTGACAGTCAGCCAAGGTCCAAAAATAGTTGTATATGGTAAAATAAGATATTTTGAGAGAAAAAGAAAGAGAACACATTTATGTAGCTTTTATTTCCCTCTGTTGTCTTAATTGTCCTATTTTATTTATTAGTTATTGCTGTTAATTTCTTGGTGTGCCTAACCATAAATTAAACTTCACCATAGGCATATGTGTATAGAAAGAAAACATAGTATATCTAAGATTTGGTCTATGTGCAGTTTTAGCCATGCACTGGGGGTCTTAAACCATATCCTCCCACAGATAAGAAGAGTCTGTTATATTATGGAATGTGTAGAGAGAACAGTAATAGCAAAATTATGGAATCAAAAGGAGTCCAAGAGCCTTTAGGAGGAATAGCAGACCCAGCCTGGTGGAAGCAGTCAGCAGTTGCAAGAGGAGGATGCACCTGGATGGAAGGCTGAGACTGGATTCTGCAGGATACCAAATGACAGGGTATATAGATCTTCTTCTCTACACAATTTCAGGGGAGCTACTGCAGAGGTTTTCAGCTTCCTGTTTGCCCCTCTAGCTGAATAATAGCAAATGCTTGATTTGTTAATGACATTGAACATCTGAATCATTTTGCTTTTGATATCAATGTGAGAAAAAGCATACTTATGATATCATTATATCATTTATTTTCCCATTGAAATTATTCTGTTGGAATATTTTTCCAAGGATAGAATATGAAATCAAAAGGTTTAAACAGTTTTATAGCTCTACTCACATATGACTATCTTGTGCTCCAGATAAATATTAAAACATTTTTTTTTACCCTTAGCAATATTAAGGTGAAAGAGAAGAAAGCCTAACTCCATTTTGATATAATTCCTTTCCCTGAAAATCAGTAGGAAGGCAAAACAGGCCTGACTCCATTCTGTTGTTTTGCTACATTTTGTTGCATTTTAAAAAACTGGATGCACTTGCCTCCCCACCCATTGCATGGTATTTTAAGTGTACCTGATTAGAACTTTTAGAATTATTAGTATTGTGTAGAAAGTCACTAACTACCTTTGTGACAACAACCTTCGTGATTATGTTAAGGTGGTCTTCATGCCATCTGTGTATAATATGGAAATGTTAAAAGAGCAAGTTTGACTCCACTTTACTGTTTACTCCTTTTCTGTTATATCCCATTACCTTGGAAACTGGTTCCTTTTGTTTGCTCTCCTATTGTATGACTGCAAATGCATTCAACTAAATTGTTAGTGATGAAAGTTACTGACTGCACTCGTGATTATATCCTTAGTGATTATTGGTTTTTTGTGATAATGCTGTTTACAACAACCATCTGCAAGTCTCCCTCCCTACACTACCTTACTTAGGACATTGTAGATTGTATTTGTTTTGTGAAAAGAATCACTAAGTGCTCTCATGATCATAGCATTGTAAACTGACTAAGCCAACTTATTCTCATGATTTCCCCTTACTGCTGTTTTCTATGCTTGCTTGCGTCCTGGAAAAATTTTACCTTATAAAAGTCAGAGCCTCAGTCAACTTGGGGCTGCACTCAGAAACCCCATGTTGGGACAATGAGGCAGTCACTGGCCAGCTCTTCAATAAAAGGACTCTTCTTTAACTCGACTTGTCTGATGGTGTGGTCTTTGAGAGACTCCTGGGCATAACAGCAAAAACGTACTTATTTTTCTATATCTTGATAAAAATTGAGATTTACCATTTATTTTGTTAGATTAAAAGACCTACCTTAGGGTGGCACCTGTGGCTCAAAGGAGTAGGGTGCCAGCCCCATACACTGGATGTGGTGAGTTCAAACCCAGCCCCAGCCAAAAACTGCAAAAACAAAAGACCTACTTTAATATTTTAACTTGTTTACATATTGATGGTAAAAAAGTATATTTTTGTGTTGGAATACTTTTTCCAAGGATAGAATATGAAATGAAAAGGTTTAAACAGTTTTATAGCTCTACTCACATATGACTATCTTATGCTCCAGATAAGCAAAAACTTTTATTTTACCATTAGCAAAAATGTACTTATCTTTCTTTATCTTGGTCAAAATTGAGATTTATTACTTATTTTGTTAAATTAAAAGACCTACTTTAATAATATTTTAATTCATGTTTACATCTTTAATTCATGTTTAAATCATGTTTACATAGTAAAAGAGTATATTTTTCAATATTACAGTATTTTCTACTATTTAAGCCAAAGCATTTTCATGTTGAGAAGACGATGGACAAGTATTTTAGGAAAGGGTCCATGATGAGGCACATAGGGAACTACTGCACCCAACCATAGTCAGTGGCCACACCCAGTAGTTAATTATCATGTGCCACATAAATAAATTAATAAATAAACGCAAAGGTAAATTATAGTTAAAATACCTAGAATTCTAATTCCACTCCTTGCTGTGATTCTGTAATCTCTGACAAATTAATAACCCATTCTGTGCCTCAGTTTTCTTAAAAGTTATTTAGAATAGAGTTTTTAAAACTTAAATGTGGAAATAAACTATCTGGACATATCATTACACTTCAGACTCTAACTCGTTGGTTTTGAGGCCAGGCCTGGGATTCTCTCTGTCTAATAAGCTTCCATTGATACCAACACTGCTTACCTAAGGGCCATGTTTTGAATAGGAGGCTTTTAGAATATCTCATCAAGTATATAAACCCTTTTTTTAAGCTCAAGTATTGCTAAAAGTTCATTGCTGCTATATAGGTCATAAGAAAGTGTCTTATGGTTATGATTCCATATATTCAGTTTTCTGTCTTTTCATTTCTTTTAAATATTTCTTTTATCATATCTTAGCTTTCAAAAATTAATCTTTCATCCAAAGTTAGCATAAACATACCATACTGTTTCACTGCCTTCTAGATTTTTTTTTTTTTTATTAAATCATAGCTGTGTACATTAATGCAATCATGGGATAGAATGTGCTGGTTTCATATACAATTTGAAATTTTTTCATCAAACTGTTGATGAAAGCCTTCACAGCATTTTCTTAGTTATTGTGTTACGACATTTATATTCTACACCTAGTAAATTTCACATGTACCCTTGTAAGATGCAACATAGGTGTGGTCCCAACAAATACTCTCCCACCACCCATTCTCCTCCCTCCCCTCCATATCCCTTTTCCCCTACTTCTTGGGCTATGATTGGGTCATAGCTTTCATAACAAAGCTATAAATTGGTTTCATAGTAAGACTGAGTACATTGGATATTTTTTAGTCCATTCTTGAGATACTTTGCTAAGAATATGTTCCAGCTCCATCCATGTAAACATGTAAGAAGTCAAGTCTCCATCTTTCTTTAAGGCTGCATAATATTCCAAGGTGTAAATATACCATAATTTATTGATCCATTCATGGGCCGGTGGGCACTTGGGCTTCTTCCATGACTTAGCAATTATGAATTGGGCTGAAATAAATATTCTGGTACAAATATCTTTGTCATAAGGTGATTTTTGGTCTTCTGGATATATACCTAGTAGAGGAATTGTAGGATCGAATGGCAGGTCAATTTTTAGATATCTAGGTATTCTCCAAACATCTTTCCAAAATGAACGTATTAGTTTGCATTCCCACCAGCAGTGTAGAAGTGTTTCCTTGTCTCCATATCCATGCCAACATCTCTGGTACTGGGATTTTGTGATATGGGCTATCTTACTGGAGTTAGATAATATCTCAGAGTAGTTTTGATTTGCATTTCTCTGATGATTGACGATGATGAGCATTTTTTCATGTGTCTGTAGGCCTTGCACCTATCTTCTTCAGAGAAGTTTCTCTTCAAGTCCCTTGCCCACCCCAAGATGGGACCACTTGTTCTTTTCTTGCTAATATGTTTGAGTTCTCTGTGAATTCTGATTACTAAACTTTTGTCAGTGACACCCTGCAAATATCTTCGCCCATTCTGAGTGCTATCTGCTTTCTTTACTTACTGTGTTCCTGGCTGTGCAGAAGCTTTTTAGTTTGATCAGGTCTCAGGAGTATATTTTTCAAGTTCCTTCAATTGCCCAGGGGGTCCTCCTCATAAAATATAAGGATGCCCAGGATGCCTTCAATTGCCCAGGATGATTTCTTCAAGAGTTTTCCCTGGAGGTTCTTCTAGTATTTTTATAGTTTCATGATCTAACTTTAAATCTTTAATCCAGTGAGAGTCTATCTTAATTAATAGTGAGAGGTTTGGGTCCAGTTTCAGTCTTCTACAGGTTGCCATCCAGTTGACCCAGCATCATTTGTTAAATAGGGAATGTTTTCCCCACAGAATGTTTTTGATTGGCTTGTCAAAGATCAAACAACAATAATTAGCTGGGTTCATCTCTTGGTTCTCTATTCTGTTCCATACATTTACCTCTCTGTTCTTGTGCCAGTACCATGCTGTTTTATTCACCATTATTGATAGTATACTCTGAGATCTGGTAGCATATTTCCTCCTGCTTTGTTTTTATTTCTGAGTAATGTCTTGGCTATTTGAGGTTTTTTCTGATTCCATATATAATGAAGTATTATTTTTTCAAGATCATTAAAGTATGACAGTGGAGCTTTAATAGGGATTGCATTAAAATTGCATGTTCCTGGGAGGTGGAGCAAGATGGCCAACTGAAAGCAGCTTCTGAAAAAGGCTCCTGTCCAAAAGGAAAAATAACCTCCAGAAACTGTGCAATTAAGTTGAAGACTGGGAGCCCAGCAGAGAGAGAGAAGTGATAAATGCAGGTCACCTCTGCTGAGGCAAGCTGCGACTCCAAGAAAGCAAGTTTCAGATACAAAATTCATCTGAAATGAAAAGTGTCTGTCCCCTCCCCCAAGAAAACTGTGAGTTTTTTGCTTTTCTGTTTCCTTTCTTTTTTCTCTTTGTTTGCTCCTGCAGGTTTTCTACAGATAAGTGGTGAATTGTAGACCTCTTGTCTCACCCCATGGAAGAGTGCTGTGGGAAATGGGGTCTGCTTCCCCTAGAGAGACCCTGATGTGACTCTGAACACTCTCTTGCTAGGCAGAAAAATTAAACTAAAGTTTTCCCCACCATTCTGAACTTATAGTACACCCTTCCCTGCTTACCTGATGAATGAGAAGCCTAACCCCCGCTGAGACTGAGGGAGGAGGTTCTTGACCAGCACCCCCATCCCTGCCTGCTGGAACAAGGGCCCCCCCAGCAAAAGACTCCAGGAGGCTGCGACAAGCCTCCCTCCCTCTGGCCAGGGAAACCGCTGGTGACCACACAGACCCATGCCCCGTGCCTGAAGCCTAACTGGCCACCACAGGAATGCCTCCGGCCAGGGACTCCCCAAGTGACCCTGCAGGCCTGCACCCGGCACCCTCAGGGCCTCCACAGGGCCACCCCGGGCCAGGAACTCCCCCAGCAACCGAGCGATCATGTTCCCCGAGCCTGCAGAGACTCCACAGGTGTCCGCCAGGCCTCTGCAGGCTCCCCAATCCCCCCACATGGCCAGGAACTCCCACAGTGACCACATGTCCCTGTGCCCAGTGGTCCAGGTCGCCAGAGGTCCACCTTTTGCCAGGGACTACACCGGTGACCGCCAGGCCTCCACAGGCCTGCCTCTGGCCAGGGATTCCTCCGCAACTTCACAGGCCTATGTCTGGCACCCGCAGGGCCTCTGCAGACCCACCACCAGCCAGGAACTCCCCTGGTGATGGCGCAGCCCCACATCCCACACAGGCAGGGACTCCGCTCCACCACCCACAGCCAGGGACTTTGCCGGTGACTACGCAGCCCCACACCCCACTCCTTCTGGGCCTCAGCATGCCTGCCTCAAGCCAGGGACTCCAGGAGCTATGCAACCTGTGACTTCTCTCCCATATCCTCCCTGCCTCTGCACCAGCCCCGCCCATCTGCCCAGGGACTCCAGAAGCTGGGGGCATGGGGCCCTCTCTCCAGAGCCCTCCCTGCCTCTGCATGGAGCCCTCCTCCTAGTCAGAGAATGCTGGAGCCATGGGCTCTCTTTGCCAAAGTCACCAGGTGCCTGGCACTCCCAGAACCGTGTGCACTATCCCCCATCCTGCTGCTTGATCTGGGCATGCCACACTCTGGAGCTGCTCCTGCAGCCAGAACTCCCTGGCTGAGGCAGGCAGTCCCAGAGGAGTTACATGGGTCACTCCCTACAAAGTTCCAGCAACAATACAGTGATCCCACCAGCATCTAAACTTGGAGAGACACCTTCCCAACTATGAGGATGGCAAGAGTCAATGGTGAAAAACAGTCAAGGGGCAGAATGAATGGAAAAACTCTGGCAATATGAATAATCAGAGTAGATCAACTCCTCCAAGGAATGACAAGGCAGACACAGCTCAAGATCCCATGCATGAACAAATGGCTGAGATGTCAGAAATTGAATTCAGAATCTGGATAGCAAATAAACTCAAAAGAATGGAGTAAAAGATGCAACTAGAATTTCAAGCAGTTATCCAAAACATGACCCAAAAGATGTCTCAAGAATTCAACAAATTCAAAGACAAAATGACCAAAGATTTTGACACATTGAGACAAGAAGTTGCAGCCTTCAAAGATCTGAGAAATACAGTAAAATCCCTCAGTAACAGAATGGAGCAAGCAGAAGAAAGGATTTCTGACATTGAACACAAAGCTTTCAAATGCTCCCAATCCTCCAAAGAGGAAGAGGAATGGAAAGCAAAAACAGATCACTCTCCCAGAGAGCTCTGGGATAATTTGAAGAAAACCAGTATTCTCTTCACAGGGATCCACAAAAGTGATGAACCGGCTTCACATGACACAGAGTCTCTTCTTCATGAGATTATGAAAGAGAACTTTCCAGACATGTCAAGAGATTCTGAAAATGAGATAACAGATAGTTTCAGAACTCCAGCATGACTCAACCTGATTAAAAAATCCCCCAGACACATCATAATCAATTTCACTAAAGTTAAGATGAAGGAGAAAATTCTGAAAGCAGCCAGACGTAAGAAAACCATTACCTACAAAGGGAAGAACATTAAATATCTGTAGATCTCTCTGCTGAAAACTTTCAAGCTAGAAGAGGGTGGTCATCAAATTTTAGTCACCTAAAACAAAATGACTTTCAACCCAGGATCCTGTATCCAGCTAAACTGAGTTTCATTTATGATGCAAAAATTAAATACTTTAATGACATCCATGTGTTGAAGAAATTTGCCATAACTAAACCATCTCTCAAGGATATTCCAAAACCTATCTTCCATAATGACCAGCGAAATCCTCCACCACAAAAGTAAACCCACTCAGAAACTTTTGATAAAATTCCAACTTCCACATCATGAAAGGATTAAAAATGTCCACCAGACATTCAAAAGGCTTATCAATATTCTCAATTAATGTGAATAGGTTAAGTTGTCCTCTAAAGAGGAAAAGTTTGGCTGACTGTATACAAAAACATAGGATATATATCTGCTGCATACAAGAATCTCATCTTACCTTAAAAGATAAATATATACCCAAGGTGAGGGGATGGTCATCTATATTCCAGGCAAAAGGAAAGCAGAAAAAAGCAGGTGTTGCAATCCTATTCGCAGATACAATAGGCATTAAACCAACCAAAATAAGGAAGGATAAGGATGGACACTTCATATTTGTTAAAGGTAATAGTCATTATGATGAGATTTCAATTATTAATATTTATGCACCCAACCAGAATGTGCCTCAATTTATAAGAGAAACTCTAACAGACATGAGCAAGGTGATTACCTCTAGCTCCATAGTAGTTGGAGAGTTTAACAACCCATTAGCAGTGCTGTGTAGATCCTCCAAAAAGAAACTAAGCAAAGAAATTTTAGATTTAAACTTAACCGTTCAACATCTGGATTTAATAGACATATACAGAACATTTGATACCAAAAAAAAAAAAAAAACTGAATACACATTCTTCTCATCAGCCCA
>CAUYRH010003036.1:0-36508 GCA_963574655.1 Perodicticus potto
AATCTCAGATCTTCACCCTCTGCCACTAACACTATTTTTAAGTTAATACATTGGATGAATAAATAGGGAATATACATATATCTTTTTTGGTTGCAGCCGTCATTGTTGTTTGGCGGGCCCAGGCTGGATTCGAACCCACCAGCTCAGGTGTATGTGGCTGGCACCTTAGCCCTTTGAGCCACAGGCGCCGAGCCAATATACATACATCAATATCGTATCATAACTGTATAAAAAGAAAATACTAGGAATAAACAAATAAAGATCCAAGAGATAACTACCTAGACCTTGGAATGAAAATTTAACTCAGATAAACAATATAAGGTCCTATGTTTGAGTCCAAAATATAAACCACATATCAACAAAATGGCAATATGGAATATAACAACTCATAAAAATTTCTTAGATATTTTAATTTACAGCACTCTTTATAAAAATACATGGTGATACAGCTATCATAGAACTACCTGCCTCTTCTGTTCCATTACAAGGCAGGAATCAGTCTTGTGCTGGTCAGGTCATACCCAGACTATTATATTTGGACGTATGCACCACACTGTAAGAAAACTTTTAGAGGAGGCAACCAAGATGATAATGAGCATGATCCTTGCTGCCACAGTAAATGAAGTTGCTAAAAGACTTACACTATTGAAGAATTTGCAGAAGAGACCATAGCATGTTAAAATGGGGAGGTGGGTGAACTGTGGCAAAGGAGGGAGCTGTAAACGGTCCTCAAGTTTTCAAGGAGCAGAAATGCAAACCCTGCTTAGAAATATTAGACCCTTCATATACAACTAGGAAACTACGCAAAGAGAGATTATGACTCACTATAAAAAGGCCCAACTGTCAGTGGAGTGAAGCCTCTAGTGAGGAAGTAGGTTCTCTACTAAGGGCTGGTCTCCCATGGCCACAGGCATCATCTCAGCCAAGGCATCATGTTCGGGATTTGAAAACTGGGTAGGTGACAATTAGATGATTTCTGAACCTAAGACATTGGCATTGTGTGACAGAATGAAAAGAAACATAAAAAATGAGAAAGGATCAATTTTCAACCAATCATTCAACTAATATTTGCTACATTTAGGCATTGTGGGTGCTGTGGTCACATACACTAACTTAAATAGGCAAAGTTTCCCTCCCCCAGAAACTTACATTCTAAATGGTTTGGGGAAAAAATAAATATGAGTATAAAACATCAATCTCTTTTATGTTTATGAGACTACTTGGTGCTAGTTCATGGAGAAGTGAGGCCTAAAGCATGCCTGTATTTTTTTTAAGTTAGAAGTTATTAAGTGATGGAGACATTTACTTTAATCACAATAACTGCACTTAAGACCTTTTGTCTTTATCCTTTCTAGATATTCTCTTTCTTCTCTAATCTCTTGCTTCATACATAACTATTGCAAAACAATTTACAAGTGTTTGCACTGCATTATTAAAAATATGTTTTGCAATTTACTAGAATATTAGATATTAATGCTTTCTCTTAGGTCTAAGTTCCTACACATTAAAATTTTTACTTTTTTTTTTCTAGAGACAGAGTCTAATTTTGTTGCCCTTGGTAGAGTGCTATAGCATCACAGCTCGCAGCAACCTCCAGCTCTTGGGCTTAGGAGATTCTCTTGCCTCAGCCTCCCGAGTAGCTGGGACTAAAAGCGCCCACCACAACACCCGACTATTTTTTTGCTGCAGTTTGGCCGGAGCTGGGTTTGAACCTGCCAACCTTGGTATATGGGGCCGGTGCCCTACTCACTGAGCCACAGGTGCCACTCTAAAAATTTTTACTTTTAAAAATCATAAATAGTTTTCAATTAAAATGTATAAGTCATAGATAAGAATAAAAGTTAAAAGTGCATATATTTCTGTTCTTTTACAGCATAATGTATGCATACATACAAATTCATATTTAGACATTTTATTCTAAATTATGCAGCATTTCTGTAGTTTTTCATTTTACTATACTATTAAAATTATTAGAACACTAGTCTCTTGAGAATTAATTTAACAAATTCTGTAAGTGGAATTCTAGCCACCTTTGTGGTCTGTCTTTAGATTTAAGAAAATCCAACAAGCAATTATCAAATGACATTTAATAAACCTCCTCTGTTGGGCAGCTGGTTCACAAGAACACTAACAGTGGAGACTTTCCACATTTAGTCAGATCAACTGACACATACCAAGTCAACGGTACAAGGGAACAACTGAGGATGGGATGACTGCCTTCTGCATAGTAACAGGAAAACTCTAGACAGATCCACTCAGTGAACCCTTCTCACTTCCACACCCCTAACACTCATCTGTAATTCTGACTGTCACATCTGTCCTGGAGGAAGACAAGCTAAATTTTCTAATTTCTGTATAACTTACAGAATTTGAAAAGAAATTCCCAAAGCTGATTGGAACAAGGTAGAATTCAACATAATGGAAACGTGTGAAGGTCCTCCTCTGAGGAGCAAAATCTCATATAACCCCATAGCATAAAGTGACCATATTTGTAAAGTGGCCCCTTGGTACATGCCAATTGCAGCCAGCTCTTCCAGTAACTTACAGCAGTGGGGTCAGGAAGCTGGCGACTTGGTCATGGTTATCCAGTTAAGGACACCTTCTCATGTTTACTTTACATCAGTCCTTTCTACTCAGGTCCTCGAAGGAAAGCACAAAGTAAATATTGTTAAACCTATTGTCTCTCCTTCCTAATTGCTTAATTTAATCTCTTCAATCCAGGAAGTCCTAACTTTTTCATGTATAGCCTCATAAAGTATTAATTTCTTGGTCATTTTATCTCCCCAGAAATTCTTTCAAGCCTTTGTATATCTTTGCTCGGGTGCTTACCAGAATATAAGTACAGAATATAAGTATATAAGCACTGATTTTAAACAAAGATTGGAAAGTAATGTATTTTCCATTTGCAAGTAAATGGTGTCTCACACTATATTGGTATTTTACGTAAAAGCAATAGACCAAACTACTGACTTCGAAACCTAATGAAGTCTGAGCACAACTTGAATTAGTTTACTCCAGATGCATTTCCTTGTATTTGCCGGCATTAAGCTCCGTGTTAGAGGTAATGATTTCTCAATGCCTAAATATAAGGACAGATCCACTGTGGAATTTGTTTTTACCACTCTTAATTTTCTTAATTTCTATAATTGTGCTGCCCAATAGAAGTATAATGTGAGCCACATATGCAATTTTCAGTTTTCTGGTAGCCATATTAAAAAAATAAATTAAACAGATAAAATTAATTTTAATATGGTAGAATTTCTGTAAGTTGACCACCCAAGAAACTGGAACAAACTGGTCAACATAAAGAGGTGGTCAACATAAGCAACTAGGCTGACTTTACTGATAAGTACATGTGGTGCATGTCTAGTCTAAGAAAATTAGGTCATGGTCAATGTAGAGAGGTGGTCAACTACAGAGGTCCTTACTGTATTTTATGTAGGTTAAAATATTATCATTTCAACATTTAATCAATACGGAAAGTATTAAGATATTGTACCTTCTTTTTCATGCTATTATTAAAACCTGTATTTTATAATTATAGCATAACTCAGTTGGGACTGCCTGGGTGTAGCTACTGCCTACCATGTTGGCAGACACAGTTCTAGAACCAAGCAATCAGGCCATGTGCTGATGGGAAATTTGGAAATAGCACAGTTTATATTCTCAGGTTACTGCATTACTAAGACCCTCTATTCTTTAAATATCAAATATAAATTAATCAATGAAAAATGTCACCACAATTATAGACTGATACCAATCTAGGCTAGTTTTTGTTTCATAATGATGGGGGGAAAGAGCTGATTTCCCATTAGTCTTTCAGCTGCAACAATCATTACCATAATGAAACAAATTCTTCATCATATTGATAACTTTAATTAGAACATGCCATTTAAAGGTAATGTGGGTGACTCCAGGATGGCTGATTCGTTTTACTAATAATATAAAGGCCATTTTCCATTCATATGAAGGTGGAATAACATTATTGAAATGATTTAATATCTGAAAGAACAAAGTACAGAAATATTTACATAACATAATACTATAGGTAGAATATCCATCTTAACCTGATGTTAAGAATGACAAAGGAGAGATAAACCAGCATAATATATCTTATTTATTTTCCAATAATACAGCTGGGATATACCATATGCCCAACTTCTTTAACCTGTCAGGAAGAGTAACTTGTGTGCATTTCATTCTCTCCTGTGCATATTGAGTGAATAAATTGTGAAAAAGTAACACTTACTTTTAGAGACAACTATAGTTCTTTCTTAAGTTATTTAATTTTTAGTATAAAATCACCAAATCCCATGTCAACGTATCAAAAGTAAATAATCTTTAAAATGTGAAGGAGGGCCTATTTATTATTGAATTATAACTAGGATCTTCAAGCCTACAGTATAAACTCACAAGTTTTCCAGGAAACACCAGGAAAGTTGATGTAAAAGGTACTAAAAATGTTTGCCAATAAATTCTATTTGTTTTAAAAAAAATTCATTAAGTGGAACCGTTGAAAGTAATATAAATAACAAACATCTATGTCCACAGAAAGTTTGCAGGGCAAACATAAAACAAGTTGCACAGGAAGGCACATTACAAGACACACAGATCTGTAAGATTCTGCCAGACGGGAAATGTGCTGACTGGGCCGGAAAACAGTCCGAGCTGGGGACCAGGAAGAGGTGCAGAGACCAGGCGAGGCAGAAGCGTCCACAGTTAGGAGAGATTAGGTGGAAGGGACCCAAAGACGGGCTCTGATGAGACGTGGGCCAGTGATCAGCAATGAGGAGCGGAGGCAGGGAGAAGGCTACGAGGGGCGGGATATGTCCTGTGCCCAGCCAGCCCTGGCACCAGAGGTCCAATGTAGCAAAGGGAAACGAGAGAAAAGGAGGAAGGGACAAAAACACACTGAGACTGGCAACTTCTTAAAAATCATGAAAAATAGAATTTAAAATGAAACAAATTCTTTAATTATAAAAATTCCTCTGGGGAACCCTTTCTTATACCCTCCAGAAAAAAAGTAAATTTAGGAAAAAAATTACATTTACCTTCTTAAATCTTTCACATATTACTTGCCACTTTGAATTAATAATATCAAAAATAATGATGTGAAGAATAGCTCCTACTCCACATCCCTAAAAGCAGGCTAGAAAAATAATAATTAAAAAGCCAATAAAACCTTCCTATTAGAAAAAAGCCCAGCCTCTGAAAAGGCATTATCAAGTGATCTTGGTCAATAGGCCTGAGGGACCCACTCATTCCCACTGGGCACAAGGGCACAAAGAATTACTAGAGTCTGTTGTGATAGGTCAAAACCAAATCGAAGTAGAGAAGAGTTCTCATTTCAAACATGTTCTCCTTAGCAAAGTATCTCTAGAATGGAAGAAAAAGCATCCAATGTATACACCCCTAATATGAAGCAAATTTTTATCTTTCAAGCGAAGGCTACAACCCATTTATTGCACAATAAGATGGGGATGGGATGAGGGAGGGAAGGGGAGGGAGAGGGTGGGGGGAGAGGATAAAGGGTGAGATCACACTTGTGGTGCATATCTGAAGGGTCAGGAGAAAACTTCTAAATACGGATCAAAATTGTTTTCACATAGTAAATGAGAAAATATCATGAATGTTGTATCAGGTTGATAAAAATATCTCCAATTGTATGTGAAGCCCACACACTGTACTCCATGACTGAATTATTGTACACAGCTATGACTCAATAAAAAATAATTAAAAAAAAAAAAAGTCCAGTCTAGTGGTTCTAATGTTGAGAAGAATGAGAGAAGTAACAAAATAAGAGAAAACAGAGAAACTGAGAGGGAAGGGAAACAAATAAGCAGCAGAACAGAGAGAGAATTTAGAGGGGTGAGAACTGCACATGAGTGTGTGTGCACATATACATGTGCATGTGCGTATACATGCAGGTGTGCATGAGTGTGCACGTATTCATGTGCACATGCATGTACATGTAGGTGTGCACGTGTGTGCATGTATACACGTGCACGTGTGTGTACATGCAGGTGTGCACGTGTGTGTGCATATACATGTGCACGTGCGTATACATGCAGATGTGCATGTGTGTGTGCATATACATGTGCACGTGTGTATACATGTGGGTGTGCATGTGTGTGTGCGTGCTGGAAAGGGACAGGCATAGGGCTGTCTGCTCCATTGGGCCGCTACCATCATGCCTCTGAAAGTATGAAACATTGCTCTTTTTGAGAGTTAGGGTTAGGGTTACGTGTGAATTTTTTAGCCTGACAACTTTTCTAAATTGAAAAATAATCATACTGCAGACTGATAAACTATATAAATTCACATACAATGTAATGAATCTTATTGAGCATGTTATCATAGGCTATCTTCCTCAAGCAAAACAAATGGGCAGAAAGGAACAATACATCTGATAACTGTAAAACAGAAAACAGGCAGCATGAAATATGGAAATGGCCAACATGGACGAACCTGATGGGTCAGAATGATGTCCAGGCTTGGAAGAGATAACTATAAAATCTTTACTGATCAACCTCCTTAACAAGGGAAGATCAGCAAATGTGATATCCCAGCCACAAGAGTAACAATGATGATCAGTTACCATTTTATTTTTATCATTCAAATGTATAGTAGGTCTATACCAGGCATTCTCGAATCACTACCCACAAGAAGTCAGAAAACTTGGTGCTGTCATGGCATCATGTACATGAGCAAAGGAAAGACAGAGAGACTCACTAATTGGACCCAGATTGTACAACAGTAAACAGAAGGGTTGACGATCACCATATTTTGCCATGTATTATGCATACTTTTTTGCCCAAATTTTTGAGGGAAAAATAAGGATGTACATTATACATGGGAAGTACTAATTCTTTAATCTATATAAATGCTAATTTTTTGACTTATACTTACTCATTAAAAGTGTAACTCTAGAAAGCAATAACAACATCTGCATGCAAAATACATGTAATACCTTGGAATATAGTGATCAGTTTTGCTGAACATGGGACAAACTTGCAATGAAAGCATTCTGGCCAAAAAAGAGCCACAAATTTCTCTTCATACACTTTAGGCAAGAGCAGCAATCAGCTGCTGATATGTTTTGCAAAAATCATTGGAAAATCCCTTGGAAAATGTTAAAAGTTTTTGTATACTACAAGCTTTAAGCTAACAGTTATTCAATATGTGTGCTAAAGAGCATGCTACGAAGCTGCCGAGAGCCACTTTGGGACCTCTTCCCATACATAATGTCATCAGATGGTGGAGGCAACAGGAAATAAAGTGTCTTCAGTTGCCAAGACAGAAGAAGCCATGTGAGGAAAACCTCCAAAGTGGTGGAGGTGCAACAGGAGGTAAAGACCTGGGTTCTGAGCAGCATCAAACTGGGATCTCTGTTTTGACCAAAATGATAAAAGAGGGTAAAAGGATTGCACAGGAAAGAAAATGGATGATTTTTCAAGGACACCTAAATGGTGCCTTAACTTTATGAAGAGAGAAGGTTTGAGCATGAAGGTGCAAACAAAACTCGCCCCAAAACTTCCAGCAGCCTATGAGAATCAAGTTTTAGAATTTCATTCTTTTTTTTTTTTTTTTTATTAAATCATAGCTCTGTACATTAGTGCAATCATGGGGTACAATGTGCTGGCTTCATATACAATCTGCTATATTTTCATCCAACTGTTCGACATAACCTTCATGGGATTTTCTTGGTTATTGTATGAAAACATATGTATTCTGCATTTAGTAAGTTTCACCTATACCCTTCTAAGATGTACCATAAGTGTGATCCCACCATTTACCCTCTCTCCACCCATCCTCCCTTCTCCCCTCCCTTGCCCCTAACAATCTACAAAAGGTTTACAGCTTTGAGCTGTCTCAAATCACCAATATGGATGAGGTCCCACTCACACTTGATATGCCATCTAACAGACCTGTGGACTTCAAAGGACTTCATTAAGTTTGCTGTACGTCCCTGGGTCAATAAGGTCTCCCTTGACTCTACCATATGAGGTCAGACAATTAAGTTTGTAGAAAAAGTATTACATACTTCCTTGCTGAATATCACTACAGTCACCTTGGAAGGGCTCCCCTTGGGAAGCTATGCCCTGACGCCACTACCTAGTAAACCCTTCAGAGAGCTTTTGAACCTCTTTTTCTGGAATGAACATCAGAGTAGTTATACAAGGTAGGACAATTAAGTTTTCAGACTAATCCTAGGAAAAGTGCTAGGATTAGCATATCCCATTGCTTAACATCACTACAATCACCTTTGAAGTACTCCCCTTAAGAAGCTATGCACGGACACCAGTGCCTAGTCCACCCTTCAAAGTATTTTTCTAGTATAATTCATGAACTTAATCGTAAGACCTTGTAGTCAGCTATACAGCAAAGTGACCCTTTCAAAATTAATTAGTTCTCTATTGATCCAGCCAGCTTCATATTTATAATAGCAAATGGGCTACCAAATTACAATGAGGTCACAAATTCTTATCTGTAGATTTCTAATGTCCATGAAGAGCTAAAATTAAGTCTTTTCAAATTCTATAGTTCCTGAAATCTCTTAAAGTTTCTCTTAGAGTGAATACACTTTCTAAACTCTACCACTGTTTATTAAAAAAAAAGGAAAAAAACCCCATTTTTTTAACCTATAATTTTTCCATACAGTAGAATTTCAAGGACAGGCAGACATTACATCTTAAGAGTGCATGTTTTGTATTAAAATTAAGTAGCACGGTATTTGGCATCTCACTGAGATGCAAAAGGGTACATTATTTGCTGCTACGCACCATTAGTGCCAGAAACATTTTTCATAAAATGAAGAGAGCAGTTCCATTAACCCATTATTGCCAAAGCCTTTTTGATCCTAACTTTGATTTAAAAATTTTTTAAATGAGGGTATGATACGCTCATGACAGAGCACTTCCTTAAAGTCAAAGAACTTTAAGTTGTAGACTAATGAAGTCATGATTTTTTGTCAAAAGAATCAAATACATTCGTGTGGGGGGTGATTTATGTAGGTCAGTATACACTATTTCTAGAAGCATTTGGATTTACTATCACACATAAAGTCTTCAGACTATATTACATTTCAAGCTGAAAAATCACAAAAGGCGTAACCTTCAGGGAATGGTATTTCACGGTGCTTTCTTCTTAGTTTTTGCCCCTTTTATTCTTTGGACCTTACCTTTTCAGCACACTTAAACATCTAGTTATGTAACAGAAACCCAGGCAATACTCACTGCCGAGAATAACTATGCTTACTCAGATCATGAACAGCCATGTGCGGGCCTTCTCTTTTGGGATGGTTAATCTAAGCCCCCAAATCTCAGCACCTTAAAGATCTTTGTCAATTGTTTCCATGCTTTATTCAAGGCATTGACTTTACCACAGAAACATTTAAGACATGGTGTGGCTTTGCTTATATTCACAACTTTTTATTTTATGTTCATCTATTTTCCCCCAAAATTAATTTTCTACAGTATTCCAACCATTATATCATCACATAAATATTACATCATTCATCCAAGGAAGTACATTTGAAGAAATTCCGGTTGAAGGCAAACAAGTACCACTGAGGCTACCCAGGGAACCTATTCTGATGAGTTTTATATACTATAAATTAAAACACATGAGACTCCATCATCATAAAACTTTGTGACTGGGAGTGTTCAGGGGTAAGCCACATAATAAAGACACACAAAAATCCCACCTGTAATGGCAATGATAATATTGATAATGTTGAAATCAAAAGTAATCATTTGTAACATCTAATCTTTATTGGTTATTGAGGCTTCCTATTAAAAACGATAAAAGAAAAATATTAATATACAACTTGAGCATACTATGTAATTTGAATAAATGAAAGAACACAGAAGAGAAAACAAATGTTTTATAAGAATAAAAATCAACTCCAAAACCTAACTCTGAAAGGAGATAGACAGGCTCTCTGAATCACAAAATCTCTGTGGTTTACTAGTGGACGGGTCCTTAGAGATCATTTTGTCCAATCCACCTTCTAATGCACACATTTGTTACACATTATCCCCAACCCCCAGCTGACACAGTCCCAGCAGAAGCACTTCCAGGATCTCAGGGCACTGGCCAATTTCATTACAGAACAGCTCTATTTGTGAGAGCTCAGCTTTTAATTGATGTGTAACATCTGAAGACATTAAGACCCAGAACTGACTGACCACAACTCAATTATAGTTACGATAGACTCCTAAATATTATGCTACTCGAAGTGTAAAATGTCAGAAAACAAACACAATGTGATTGTGTCCTACCCTGAGGACAATTCATCTGCCACTTATACAAAACCCAATCTCATGACATATTAGTCTAGGTCCACTGAACACAGATATAAAGATCGGATTCCATGTGCCAGAGATCACAGAGATTGGCAGAGTCACCTGTAAAGGATGCAGGGATGGGTCTTCTGGGGAGTTGGAATTGCTCCGTGTCCTGTGTGTGGTAGAGGTTAACGAAGCTATGCATGTGTAAAAACTCATAGAACTGGGCATCAAAAAGTGAAGTTAACTGTAAATAAAATTTGAAAAATTTAAAAATGTACATTTAGAAATGTGGAGGGAATATTCTTGAAATGACTAAGTTATAAGCAGGGTAGCAGAAGTAAAAAACAAAATATGAATTCTGTTTTGGACCCATGACAGTAGTGATATCCGTGAGGTTTCAGTCAAGGTGGTCACATTACATCAAAGTTTATGACAGTGTCTACTGTTACCTACAGTATTTTTTATTTGCAGCTCTACAATGGCAGTGAGATAGGCTTTCTTCCTATGATTACTGGCCATTTTAATTTGTGTTGTTCTGACTATCCGTTCATAGTTTTTGCTCATCTGCTTATTGGGAATATTTTTTCTTATTAATCTGCATGATTTTCCCTAGAAGAATTCTTAATTTGAATGTCGTATTTATCAGTTGCTTCTCTGTCCTCTGGCATAAATTCCTTTCACAGTCAGGAAAAACACTTAAAGACAAAAATCATTACTAATCATTAAAGTTAATATAAATTCTACAATAGAAAAAATACCTTTTATGTGATTTCAGAAAGTTTATAAAAATTAGGTAGGTTTTAAGGGCATAAATTTGTCATTTTAGAGTTAAAACAGTGAGATAGCTTTAATAAAGATATAACATTGCTTTATTCTTTAGAAATATGGGATTTCTAATGCTATTCTCCCATTCAAAGCTCACGATCAACTAAGTACTCCTTGGAGAAACAGTAGGTATTATTTTTACTTCAGCATTAAAACTCAGCTAGAGATAATAATTGTGTTTGCATGGCACATTTTTAAAACATGTTGGCACAGTGACTTTCTTCAATTATTTTTAAAAGCACCAAAGCAGTATGAGACATTGCTATTTTTTAAATGCTACTCAGCACAACTAATGACTTATAAAATAGGTAATTATTTCCTTTGAGGTCAGAAGTAGATTTAATGTTAGAGCAGAAAACCAAAATAAATGTGATTGGCTTTTCTCAAAATAGTAAATTAGCACTTGACTCCCATCTGCACACTGGTATTTATCTTTGTCTCCAGAACTAGTAAGTAAATGTGATGCAGCAGCAAGGTACTGGGATGCCACACGTGGTTTAACTCACCAAGGAGACAGCTGCTTTTTACTGAAATGCACTACACTTGTCCTTAAGACCTAACAACTGCTCACATTAATCTGAGTTAACTACCTGTTGAAGCAAACTTTTCAATCTCAGTTACTCCTGTATCAGATGTGCACAACCTTAGGTGACTGATATCTGAGAGAACCACAGTCACAGTGACAAAAATGGAACTTCACCCATTGCATTTTCAGGCTGGCTGGAAAACCCTTAAGAATTACAGGTTTGCTAGAAATCCCTAAAAAACCACAGTCTTCTGCTGCATATGCTAAATATGTCTTACTTCAAAGCTTCTTCAGTGGCTAAGATGCATTCACACAAATCTCCAACAAATTAATATCTGACCTTAGTTAAGGGAGGTTTATTTCAGTCTTTCGTTTCTCTTAAATTTTATAATGGATTGGTTTTTATTTTTTTTTTAAGGACTACATTTAGAAAATACAAGTATCTCCCCTTCCCACCCAACACTTTTCCTAATTCTTTTTTGGGGGTAAGCACTGTTAACATTTGGTGCACATATTCCCAGATTCTTAATGCTGAGTTATTATTTTAATATACATGTGTATATATATATATTATTGATATGTATGGTATTAATCTATCATTTAAGCCAAAACGGTATCATACAAAAAATTCTACAATTCCATTTTGTACATAATAATACATCATAAAATCCTCCTATTAAAGAACTACAGATGTTACACCATACCATGCCTGTATTACAGTTTACAGAAGCGCTCTTCCTTCATGGGGCTTCAGAATCGCCTGTGGTTTTTATGATTAACAATAATGCTGGAATGAATATATGCCACTGTACACTTGCTCAAATATTTCTGTGAGAATATCAGAAATGAAATTTCTGAGTCAGAGGACTTATTCATTTAGGTTTTTGATAGGTATTGTCAAATTGCCTTTCTAAATGGTTGTTTACTTGAATTTCCACCACCAAGAAAGAATAATTTATAAGCCTGCATATTCAAAAGTTATTTTACAAACCTCACTACATGGAATACATCATATGGGCATGTCACAAGATAAACTTATTAATGCTCATATAAAAATAGATTTCAAGGAGAAACTGTACAATCGCCTACTCTAAATGTCTAAAAGTGTGATCAACTTTGGGGACTTCGGGAAGGGAACAAATGTTTACAACCAAAGAATGGTGCGAACTGGTGCTGCCATCAGATTCCTTCAAACCTAATAAATTATGAACTCCAATCCCTTGGCCACCAATTACAAAGGTTTATTGCACATGACCATCTCTGCAGAAGGACGCTTTGCTGTGGAACGGCTGCTGGTTGTCTTTGCCAGATAGCCTTCCTTTACCTTTCCATTATCGAACACAGGCTGACAAGACTATATATGGAGAGAGAAAAAGAAGAGCACTAACATCTACTTTGTTCCTTCCGAAGGAAGACCAGGGGAGCAGCTTCCTGAGGCAGCATTCCCCCGGCGTGAGCCTCTGTCGCCAGGACAGCCTGCGCCCATGGCAGAACCTGACCTGTGGCCGTGGCCTTCTTACACGCCCTGTCATTACCTTCCATGATTTTCTCACTAACTCATTTTCTTTAATAGGGAAATGAACACATATAAGTTTGGGGGAAAAATGCATAAAATATATGTAATATAAGAACTTTCTGGAAAAAGTTTCATTCCCATAATGAATTTCTTAGTGAGTCCCAGACTTCGGAATATTAAAGACCCCAACATTTTATGAAAAGTGAGGGATGCATCAAGGACCCAACCATTTTTTATTCTTTCAAATAAAGACTTAAAAAAAAAAAGCTCACTCAAGCGAACAACATAGGAAAACTGATTTATAAAATAATGGCTATTTTAACGTCAAAAAGGACAGCTTTGCCTTGGCGACTGGCTACGACACGCGTGCGGATACTTGTCCTCCTTCCCTCGTGTTTCAGGCAGAGAAACCGACTGACACTGAGGAACCAGTGCTCCGCCCGAGCCCACCTGTCCTGATAAAACCCAGATTTCCCAAAGTTTAAATATCACAAAAAAAATCAAAGTTCTGTTTACATAGCAAACAATTCCTGTTAATTTTATCTGACTATTCCCAGTAATTCTTTGTCCTTTGTTTGTCTTATGAAATCAAAGCAAATCTCCAGGCGTGCATGTTCTATATCAAATGTGATAAATACTCCTATGCCTCATCCCATTTACAATTTCTACGTAAAGGCGTATGTATTTACAGTTTCTATGTGTATTTGTTCCAGGATAATGAAATTATTAAAAGCGCCCCCTGGGGTGGTGGGTGCCATTAAGCCGTCGTCACTAATGAGCTTCCCTATGTCCCCTCAGTGTGGCACCTTCCGCTCCAGCACCACACACCAGAAATCAGCAGAGCTCAGCGGAAGAGCATCACCCCTGTCCTCCCTCCCACTAACCCTTACTCAGAGGCAATCTAGGTTAATCCTGGAAAAGACAGGGTGTGAAGCCAGACACCCAGGATGAATGCTGCCTGTGAATTTCCTGAGGGCCCCTTTCCTCCTCTATACGTGAGAACAATACCACCCACTGCACAGGGCTGCCAGGAGAACTCCAGGACTGAACCCACACAGAGCAGCAGGACAGAACGCAACACGCGGTGTTAGCGAGTGTGACCGGCCCCTGCCCGCCACCTGGAACTGGGTCCCTTTTGAGCTCTGATAGAGTTTACACCCCAGTGGGAAGTCCAGTACTGAGTAATGAGGCACTGACACTGCAGCTCTCACACGCTGACACTACAGCCTCTGGGGAGGTCCAGGATAAGCAAACAGCCCTGAAATCTGAAGAATGAGTAGGAGTCCACAATTAGGCACAGGGGGAAAGGGACGGGGCTCCAGAAAGGAGGAGCCCACCTTTCTTCCCTTCTTTCCTCCCTCTCTTCATTGATGCTCAAGAGAGCATCAGACTGCAGACGAAGCGCAGGGCAGGGTCATGAGGCCCAGACAGGGAAGCAGCCCCAGCACCTTCATCGCCTCTGTGCCCCAGGCACGGGTGCCAAGTCGCACCTTGGAATCCAGACAGTCTCAGACAGGTCGGGCACTGATGCATTTACTCCAGGGATGCTGGAACACAGTCAGCCATCTATATACCTTCGTTAATAGTGGTTCCTCTGTAGCAGTTTATGTCCCAGTGAACAAAAGCTTTGCCCTCTGGACACTTTGCTCAGGGGAGTTCTAATCAGTGGCTTGGTATCCAGATGTGAAGCCATGCCCAGAGGTGCTTCTTCCTTTCCCCTGGACTCCGTCAAGAAGCAGAGAAGAGCTCCAGTTGCATGAACCTTCAGCTGTTCTCCTAAGCCAGGCTCCAGAGTGGGGCTTCTAGGAGCAGAGCTTGGGATGTGCAGAGAGTCCCCTTTCTCTTCTCTACGGGGTCCTGACTCTGAGCTGAGGCTCTTCTGACACCGCACACATTTGGAAAGTCAGGGAGCAGAAGAACACGCAGCACCCACATAGCACTGTCCTGTGTCTCCCACCCAGGCCCTGGGAAAGAGAGAGTCACGGAATCAGAAGGAATGAATTCTCCTCTTGCAAGCTGTTTTTGTTTTTGCGCCATCCTACCTCTTAGCTCCCTTGCTCACCCTGCAGAAGACCAGTGACCTTCCTATGTCCAACCTGCTGCAGCTGCTATTTGGAATCACCAATGCTTTGTGTAGAGCTAAAGGGGGGCAATGTAAAAGGGAGAATGTGTGAAGAGGAAGGATCAGAAGTAACTTCTCCCTTTATCTTTCCTGAAGGCCAGAGGTTGGAGACAGTAAAAGGAAACTTTGCCAGATTTGCAGGGGAAAAAAGAGATGTGATAGACTTGAAAGAACATTTCAGATGGAGTTGGTTATAAGAAGAAAGAAAATCAGGCAGAAATGTGGCAAGGACACTTAGAAATGGCATCAACAGTACTTAATTCCATAAATAGAGTTATCAGGTGACTGCAAGGTATTTAGAAAAGAGGTTCATATTTTAGATATGAAAAGATTTATCTCTCGGGTCTAAGAAACTACATATTTCAAAGAGAAGGAAGAGAAATCCGTTTATAACTAAGAAGACAGACTTTAAGAAATACTATGAGCAGTGAAAGAGATAAATGGGGAAGACTGAAAGTTATTTGGAATTTGAATATTTAAGCTGCTGATGAGGAAATAATAAAAGAATTACAGTATTTTACCCTTTGATGGACGAGTCCATGCATGTCCACCAGGTCAATAGTGAAGTGAGTTGGGATTCCCACTGACAATCCCACACATTTACACTGGAGGCCACGTGAAATGCCGTGGAGCCCTTCCCCTCTCACCAGCCGGCCGCACCCAGTGTCGCAGGGAATCTGTCCACCTCTTAGGTAGTGACTGGGCTTTCACATTTGTGATAAAGGGAGAGAGCCCCATGACTTATATACCTCTCCTTCTCCGAAATGTGGTGACTGACTCGGATGACAAAGGCTCACATGGCCCTTATTTACTCTGCTCCCTCCTTCAGGATGGCCCATCAATGCCTCATCCTTGTTGTGCAGAGTCTGCAATGTGTCACCCTGGTTGTCTGAACCCCCTTCTCCGGAACTCCATTCTCTGTGTGTGTCTGGTCAGGGTGGGTGAGATGTGGAAGGCGGGGGTGAGGCGGCAGCTTTTCCTGCGCAGCTCACACACACCGTTGTTCACCTGCAGTCCAGTGTCGGCGTGGGCACCAGCCAGGGGGACAACTGGTCCACTTCTCCTGACCCTTCTTCAGCTTCTTGACTCCTAGGCCAGCTGTGTTTGTTTCTGATGCTGGAGGAAGAGCTCTGGCTTTTGCAAGGTCCCTTCAAGGTCAGGGGCAAAGAAAATGGACCTGAGTTCTGTATGTTGGGTGAGATTTTCAGCCTGTCCCTGTTCTCTTCTGCTTGACATCCACCATCCCTTCCCAGAGGCTGCCCTCCAGCACCTGCTGTGACAACAGGGATGGCCTTAGACATCTGGCTCCACAGCCCCCAAACTGCTGAAGGTCAAGTCTTCTTCCATATGGGTTGAGATCTTGAATCCATCATTTATCAGCTATATGACTTTGGGCAAGAAACTTACCTTTCTAAACCTTTTAAATGGGGATTATAAATGTGAGGCCCTCATGGGATCACTGTGAAAACTGAGATAGTTAATGTAACATTGGCATGGAATTTACAATGAATGTTATTATTAACTAAAAATTCCTCTTACAATGCTCAGAAAATCTCTTATTTTTGGTAGCTGTGGAACTACCAGGCATCGCAGAGCTGCGGCTCTACTAAGAGCACAGTATCCTATTTTTAGTAGAGACCAGAATACAGCAGCTCATGTGGGTAAGCATTTAACTTCTACCTTCAAGGAAATGATGGCAAAGCCAAAAAGAATGATAGCAAACTAGAAACTGTTGATTGTATTAAGATATTTGAATGGCATTTAATGAAGATATAATTGTAATGCTCGAGTTTGATATCTATGTTAAAAGATACGTTTCAAGTGAATGGAATACTTGAAAGCCTATGGCATAACCTTTCTTCTTTCAGTTGTTACCAATGGAAAAAAAATCATTCAAAGAGTTATTTGAGATGGGCTTAAAATACAAAAACTATGCCTGTTTAAATCATTTAATACCATACCTTGCTCCAAAAAGATCTAAGTATGTAAAACTTATTTTTTCTCAAAGAATGAGGATTTAAGACCATCGAGGAATCTCAAGCTTTCCAATCTGTAATACACTTTTCAGGCTTTTTATTTCAGTATCAAACATTTTATAGAATGACGTTAAGTCCCCAGGTTACCCAGTGGTGGCTGGAGGGAGGGAGGTGGGCCCCGAACGCTCAGAACTCAAGGAAACCTTTTTTGCTCTGTCCTGACTTCTGGCCCAGCACCGCAACCTGCCCGCTGCACTCTGAACCACGCTGGACAGGCCCATCAGGAATCCAGACCCCAGTGCAGCCTCCACAGTTCAGACATCATTTTTTCCCTGGAGCCATGTGCCTTCACCAGATTCTCTGCCAATGCCACCTTTCTTTCTCACAGTCACTCAAAAATGGTGCCCAATGTTTTTCTCTCTCTGTGACTCCATATGCAACCCCAGGCTTCCACACGTACTTCTTAAAAAATATCACTGTGCTTCCCCCCACCCGCCACCCCACCAAACTCTCATCATCCACTCTGAATAAGCACACAGCTCTCCAGAGAACCCACCCACTCCTGTCCCCTCTCCATACACTCACAAGTACTCATTCCTCTCTTTACCTCCTCCCGCCTAACTTTCACTTTTATAATCTTTTAATGCCTCCTAGTTTCCAGGCACAATCCAAACTCTGCCGGTCAAAATAAAATATTTCAACTAAAACTAATTTGGGGGCTTGAGATGGCTCCCCAAGTATGGGTGGCTGCCATGGCTAGCAGACAACATGCTGCAATAGTTAAACATTAGGTTAAGACAGATGTTAGTCTGAATTTTGTCTGTGTCACTCAATACTTATGTGACCTTACTCTATTTTCCTAATGTGAAAACCCGGGCTAGGTTAGCATCTCCTGAGGTCCTTGATGGCTGCTCCAGGGAAAGGGTCAGGCCTGTGGCTCCCCGCAGTGCCAGAGGCAGAGGGGGCTGCACTAACTCCCTCCCAAATTGGGACCTATCCTCACGCTGTATTTTAAAGCCAATCTCTCCTATCAATCCATTTTCTCTGAAAAGACGAAATGCAAGAGACACTAGTTAATTAAGGGTACTACTTATTTAGGTCAGGGTTAGTCAGTGGCTTAATTTATATAATTTTTCACCATGGATTCTCAATAATGAAAACCATTATTGAAAGAGGCACAGATTAAGGAGTTGTCTTAAAACATCCTTGTATGATTCATACTCTTAACATGGGTGAAGTCCCCTTGAAAAACTTTTTAGGTCTCAACAGTATAGATTAAAATGATAAATTGTAAAGAATTCTGCTGGTGGAAAAGTAAATTTATACTTGCTTGCATGAGTAACTTCTACATTCTTTGTAATGGATTTTACATAACAGGATCGTGTATTTTGAGACAGTAATAGATCCACTCAAGCAGCTGGGTACACAGCTAACTCTTTATCACAGTCAGGGTGGGATGAGTCTTGGTTAGTTCTTCCGTGGAAAAAAAAGCCCCACTTTTCCAAAATACCAAATACATAAACTTAGATTCATTTAGAAGAGTTTACTCCCCAGTAGATAATGTCTCATAAAGGATAAATCAATACCTCTCCACCCCCAACCCCCTGACACACGCACAGATAATGGGAAAGAATCAGACATATATGGGTGCAAATTCTATTTCTTCTCAACACTCTTTGGTTCCTTACTTTCCATTTAAGTTTTTGTTTGCTTTTTTGTAAAAAAGAAACACTCACATCTATCTAAAAAAATTGACATAAACATTAGGTATTAGTCTACATGTGCCTACTAGAACATGTGACAGTTTATAAGCAAATGATAAATTGTAGCTATGATTATGTATATGAAAAGTTTGAAACTATGAACCCATTTTCCATGTTACTTATTGTTTCAAAGTTACGATTTTATGATATTATATTTGAATGCCTTTCTGTCTTTATCTTGGTTTACAGCAAAGTCATCTTGTAATGAGGAACCTGACACTTTTCTAAACCTCCTGTAGATGGAATCCAATAGGACATACAATACGTTCTTATCTTACATAGTAACAGCAAATTTTTAGATTGATTTTAGGGATGTTGTAATGGATAACTCGAATAAATTCACAATTATCCTCAATTTTCTTTTTAACTCAGTTACTGTATCAGCTCTTCAGCAAATGGAAATCTCAACCATGTTGTTGAATCACTGTCCACCCTCACTTTGTGTCCCATGTAATTTGACTGCAACTAATGTTGCAATGCTATTATTGCTTTGTGCATAGTAGATGCTCATGAATTTAAACTTTGCAAGTAGTCAAACAGAAAATTTTTATGTTAAGTAACTAAATTAAAACAAACAAAAAAACCCTACACTTCCAGAATTAGGTAAAAGTGCTAAAGATGACACAAAGTTTCAGTTGTTATAAATCTAGAAAAACATAATACTCCAATTTTTTGATTGTCAAAATATGAGCCCAGATATAAGCTCCCATGCTTTTTCACATTAGCAAATGGGCTATATAATTTATACAAAAGAACCGTGGTTCTGCACTGTTAGACTCCAATGCCTCTGCATTGCACTTTCATTAATACCGAACACTTGGAGTCATTATGCAGAGCAGCCCCTTTTGTGAAGCAGAGGAAGACCATAAATTGTCTGCTATGCACAGAAGGAAACTGTGCAATTTTCAGTCTCCTCTTAGCTAAGTCTGAGTGCCTCCATTTCTCACATGCCGTGGAAATGCCACAGTTTGAAAAACATATCCAAGTGCATACCATATTCCATTTTTTAAGCAAAATCTTAAAAAGTGGAAAAATGGAGAGAGGTTGGTAAATGGGACACACAAATAGTTGGACAGAAAGAGTAAGTTCTAGTGTTCAATAGCATAGTAGGGCAACTAGAGTTGATAATAATTTATTGTATATTTCAAAATTGCTAGAAGAAAAGTTTTGAAATGTTCCCAACACACACACACAAAAGTAACAATACTTGAGATGGTGGATATCCTAAAATACTCACATTTGGTTGTTACACATTCTATGCAATATCAAATATCATGTGCACCCCATCAATGTGTGCAATTGTTATATATCGATACAAAATAAATAAAATGTCATTTAAAATGTAAAAGAGCTGATACAGCAGCTCACACCTGTAATTCTAGCCCTTGGAGGCCAAGGCAGGAGGATTACTTGAGGCTTAAAGTTCCAGATCAGCCTGGGAAACATAATGAGATTCTCCATCAAAAAAATTACTCAGCCATGGTGGTCCATGATTGTGGTCCTAGCTACCCAGGAGGCTGAGGAGGGAGGAGCCCTTGAGCCCAGGAGGTTGAGGTTGCAGTGAGTTATGATTGGACCACAGCACTCTACCCTGGGCAAAAGAGCAAGACTATGAATAAATAAATAATAAAAATATAAAAACAAAAACAAAAACAACATTCAGAAGAATGGGTACATTCTTTGATAGTGTTAAGATCCCTTGACCCGTTGTAGTAACTTCCACTTTCTAATTCTCATGGCACAGGATGTGTACTATTGACATTCACATGACTCTACCTGGTGTTTTCATCTGCTGTAGACAAGTCTTGTGTGGGTGCGCTGGTTGGTCCCCATACAACTGTATAGACTGTGAGTTCCCTGAAGAAGGGAACTTCACTTCGTCTTTCCTGGTGCAGCTGATACTCCACATGTGATGTCTAGTCCCTGGAACTACCACTTTGCAGCAGAATCTTTCTAGAATAGCTCACAAAGTCATTTATTGCCTTTAAATGACTAAATCCCAGACATAAGGGCCAAAAAGCCTAACATGTGTCCATGAAATTTTCACAGCAAATGACACATAACGTGGACAAGAAACGCAGTCTATCATTTTATAAAAGAAAACCATGTCTACGAGGCCTGGATTATTGTTCAGTAACTGCTACCGTGTTATTTATCATGCTCCTTCCTGTCCGGGCATTGTCTAGGTACAGCTGAAAAAACAAGTGTATTCAGTCATTCATTCACTCAGTCACTAAACACATGTATTTGTCACTTCAGCAGCATGTATATATTACTGCGAAAGAGAAATGAGATTCTAACACGTCCAACTTAAAAATACTTCAAGGGCTCCTCACTGTCTCTGGGAATAAACACCAGTCTTCTTGTGCTGCATAAGTTCCTTCGTCATGCCGGCCCTCCCTCCCATTTCCCTGTCTCATCCTCATCATTCTTCTCTCCACCTCACCCTCACCCTACCGCTCCACACCCCCATGCCTAGGTCTTATTTTCTCTGCAATGCATATTTCCCTCCTCTCCCCTAAATCCTACAGGACCTTAATGACTTGCCTGAGGCAACTCTCCACCCTGGTGAGTCTCTCAGGAATTCCAGGCAAGTCAAGTGCTGGAGTCCCTGTTCCTCCTGTGGTGGTGCCCACGGTGCCCTGGGCTTACCTCTGTCACAGCTTTCATCACACTCTTCAAACACCTTTTTATCTGTATTGTCCATCAGATGGGGACAGGCAGGGTGGCACTCCGGTCTGCATGCTCAGTGCCTGGCACAGGACCGGGCAGACGTGGGCACCCCATGCTTGTCTCCAGATTGCTGAGTGAACATGGAGATGGGAGCAACCAGGACAAAGATAAGAGCTGATGACTTAGAACTCCCAGATGCTGCTGGCGAGGACTGAAAGACTCCTGGAAAATTAGGCAACTCTCAGCCTTAGCAAAGGTGACTGTCCAAAGTACTCCTTAGCTCTGTGGCTACGCAACGTTTTCTGAAAGTGACAAAGTCCTAATACGAATCTAGAGGATGAGAACAACTGGTATCTTAAAAGATTATTTGTTTAAGGAGATTAATTGTTTGCTTATGACGGGTTTCTGATAAAATGTATGAAGTATCAAATATATCATCTTCTCTTAAAGATTTTAACACCCCCCCAAAAAACCTTACAGCAAAGACTGCCTTTGCCAATACAGTTGTAAACAGTATCTGAATTAATAAACAGACCACTTATTTTCTTTCCTAGTTAGGGATGCTATGAACTACAAAGCCCCACGGCAATTGTAAAGTCATCCATGGCTCATGGTCCTTCTATTTCAGAGGTGGACATCTGTCGTCCCCTTCCCCCCCTTGGCCTCAGACACAGAGCTCCCCTGCCCCGTCACAGCAAACTGCACCTCCAAGAAGGTAGAAGGAATGAGGATTCTGAACAGAAAAGAGATTTTTCACATACTGTGAAACCTTAATCATCTGAATTGTAGAGGATAGTGACCTGAATTAGGCCACAACCAGTTTTCTTAAAATGGTTTAAATGCTTTCAAACATAAACAATTAAATCAATTAAATAAGTTCTACTAATAGACTGTCCAGTGACTGGCCAGTGAAGTCTTACCTTTTCCTTAGTTATTAAGCAATATGTAATTGATACACTGTCTGAATGTATCAAAATAAAATCTGAATGTATCAAAATAAAATTCTTCAAGTACTTCAAAAACTTTACTTCTCTGGTAATTTAATATTATTTCTTAAGTACTGTTAATTTTATTATTTAGTAAAGGTGTTTTTAATACTTTGCCACTCAAGCTTTAAAACATACATTCTAAATTAGTGGAGTCAGAATTAGTTAAGTTTAATGGGGAAAAAATGAAGCCCCTTCATTTCAGGCTAAACCTCATGAACTCAGCAGGCTTAAAATTAATTGAGCTTAGAACTCTTTCTGGTGTGTTTGGAAATATGTTTACAGGGAAGTTCAAGATTGAGGACACTGCAATGCCATCTCAAAATGATGCCAGAGGGCAGAACCAAGACTTATATTAATAGAATTGCTGGGGCACCAGTTGTCTTGTCAGAGTGACACTATTTGAAGACAAGAAACAAAATAACAGTTCACACCAAGAATTCACCCTGAGGCCACACAGATAAATACACAGCAAACCTCTCCAAGCTCCAGTTGTGGTCTGAAGAGCAAGACACAGGATATATTGTTGCAGTGGAGGAAAAAAAGAATAAAATATTTTTTAAAAATTATTTGAATAATTTAGAAAGAATTATTAATACTAAAGAACTATTTAGAAAGAATGGTAAAGAGAAAAACCACAGTGAGGGTGTGGAAGGGGTGGAGGAGGAAACGCACCATGTTTTTTAAGCAACAGCCTAAACAGGTCCCTTAAAATATATTGGCTGTTCTTCAAATTAGACCACCATCATCTTTAGGATAGTTTAAGTGTGTGAGCTTGAGAGGAGGCAAGGCATGGTGGGCTTCACTAAAGTGCAGCATTCCAAGGGGGAAACAGTAGAAACGCCACAGTTGACCACCTCCCTGCACTGACCAACTCTTCAGCTGACCTAGTTTTCACAGACTGGACGTGCACGCATGTATGTGTCAGCACACCAGGCCTAGTGCCTTATGTTGACCACCTGCATATGATGACCAGTTTGTTACGGTTCTTTAGGTGGTCAATTTAACAGAGGTTCTCACACAATGAGAGGTTCTCATTGTACTCACACAATGAGTCTATGGCAATTTAGCATGCCTAAAGTTTTTCTCTTAGTTGAATAATAACGTGGAAATTTAAAACAAAAACCAGTGAAAAAACTAAGGGAGGACAGAACCCAGGCAATGCACAGAGCATGTACCCTGAGTAACCACTGGCCAGAAAGAAGGTATTCACCCTGGCTCACAATCAGGAAAATGCTGAGTAAAATGGTAAGAACAGTCCCCTGTCCCATGACCATCTTACTGGTGAGAAACACTAAGATTCTGAAAATACAAGTCAGGATGAAACTGCAGAGCAATGACAGTGTGCATGAACTGCTGGTGGGAAGTGGGAACGTGCCTGTACGACCAGACTGGAGAGAATCTGAGGTTCAGTATTTACTTGCCACTGGACCTTGCTCCAGAGGCACTCTTTAGACATGCAAGTAATTTTATACAAGGATTTGCACTGCAGCCTTATTTGTAAGTGCAGAAATTGGGCAACATACAGAATGTTTATCAATAAGATAATGATTGCATAAATTGTGGTAGTATCACAAAAAGGCATGCCATATCATTCTCAAAATGAGCATGCTAGAGCAATATTTCTCAGTGTTCTCCAGCAACAGCAGAATCAGCATCACCTGGAAACTTATGAGAAGGTTAACTTCTAAGACCCTACTTTAGACGCACTGAATCAGAAACTCCAGCAGGGGGGCCCAGCAATCTGTATTTTAACAAGTCTGCTCAATTTCAGGTTGAAAACTATTACACTAGAGTTAGCTGTGTCGACATGGATAAATGTCAAAACCAAAAAATATCAAGTATATAATACAATTAACATAAATCTTAAGAACATGAATAATACATGGACAGAAAGGATATACACTAGCTTTAAGAGGGAAGAAGATTTCGAATGTACCTGTAATTTTTGATTTATTTGACAAAGGATTTGAAGCAGATTTGGAAAAATGCTAGAACCTGTCTCATCTTAGTGATAAGTATAGGGATGTCTGCTAGATTATTCTCTGTACTTTTCAGTTTGTTTTAAATATTTCACAAACACAGTGACATGGCCAAGTCTGTGTTTCTGTAAAGTGATCACAGTCTATGCAAAGGCGCCTCGTGGGGAACAGCACAGCAGCCCTGGCAGGTCCGAGAGGTCTCAGCAACCCGGTTAGATGAAGGGGACTTTACCTAAGGTGTGGCGTTTCTAGGAATTGGTAGCTTATGCTGTGCTGGGAACGAAGGAAAGGGGCAACTGAAGAGATTAGGGGTGTAGCCCCATTCAATGACGAGGGTGTGCAATGAAAAATGTAAATCTGGAGAGAAACCAAGTGTCCCAGTGTCTGGTTGATATATGCTGGCAGGGAGAGGGAACAGTACACAAAGTAAGAAGAAAAAAACACCTGAGGACACAACCCTGGAAGAAAGAAAGAGAAAGCAAAACTCTTTAAGGCAGGAGGAAAAACAAAAGCGAAGCAATCAAGAGAGCTGCACAGTGGGAAGGTTCACTGTGGAGAGGTGGAGAGGCTGGATGTGAGACCAGGAAGAGCATCTCATCATGAGGACCTTTCTCCCTCCACCCCCTTCAACACCATCTTATTTTCTTGGAGGCCTTAAAGAAAAGTCGATTACACTGCCTGAAAGATCAAAAGTGTGGCATGGACTTTATAACAGTAAGTATGGACTTATCTTTTAAGATGTTCAGAGGGAAAACATAAATAAGGGAGGTAATAGCTTATTAGTCACAGTTCAGGGGGTGGGATAAAATGGAGTCGTGAAGCCAGGTGACCCGATCAGCTTTGAGAAAGATGAGGAATTCCTCCCTTGGGAGAACACAGAAGGCAAGGAAGAGTTAAGACACCAGTATGCTAGGAGGAGGTACAGACACAAGAAAAGTTCAAGGAGAAAAGAGCTCCATTCAGCATGAACTGTTAGCCAAGACAGTGTCACTGGTGCCAGAGGTGAACTGGAGGGACTGGGGAGAAAAGGCGAGGCTGAGATTGGAGAATGGAAAATGGGGTTTACCAAGAAAAGGCAAAGAATTGCCATCCCACTTTTTGAGGGCTAAAAGAATATTTTATTAACATACAATGAGTTTAATCAGCAGTTATGTGATTTTTTCAGGTAGCCTGGTGGCAGGACAGGAGAGAGTAAAAAAAGACTTGAGAGTTTCTCCCAAAGTGAGGACTGACCCGGCAAGGGCTCCAGTATTTGCTGTATCTCAACATCCAGTGATCTGGGAGATAAGCTAATATATTTCAAAATGAAATGAATTTCCACCCATTCTTCTTTCCTCTGAAGTTCTATGATTTCTCACCCAGAACTGTATGATAGTAGTAAGTATTCTCTCCTCTACTATATTGGCTCTCTATGACCCATTCTCCCCAGAAGCCTGAGTAACTTTTAAAAAATGTAAATCATACGATTTTATTCTCATGCTTAAAACCATCAACGGCTTCCCACTGTCCTTAGAATTAAATCCAAAGATTGATTCTTGGGAGGAGAAACAACAGTAGAAAATTCTGCCTGTCCCTCAAAAAAAAAAAAAAAAAAAAACCTCTTTAAAATTAAAGATAGCCAATTCATTCCTTTAGCCAGCACCACATAGATAGCCTTAAATTCTATTCAATGATTTTAAAGAACAAATGTCCTTATGAAATTTAAGTAACAAAAAGATCTACCAGACAAATCATAATCAAGTGTGGACTAGATAATTTTTTTTTTCTTTGAGACAGAGTCTCACTGTGTCACCCTCGGTAGAGTGCTGTGACATCACAGCTCACAGCAACCTCCAACTCTTGGGCTTAAGCAATTCTCTTGCCTCAGCCTCCCAAGTAGCTGGGACTATAGGCACCTGCCACTACACCTGGCTATTTTTTGTTGCAGTTGTCATTGTTGTTTTAGCTGGCTTGGGCCAGGTTTGAACCTGCCAGCCTATGGCTGGCACTGTAACCACTGTGCTACAGGTGCCAAGTCTGGACTAGATAAATTAACTGAACTAATAATAACACCTTCATAAGGAATGTGTAGGATTTACGAAAACATGCACTGTAATTTTCCTCTAAAAGACTTACTTTGTAATTATGCATATATATATATAGATAGATATAGATAGATATACACGAATAATTATTTGATTTAACATCTTTCTTCCCTGTTAGAGTGTAAACATCAAGAAGGCAGAAGTCATAACTACTTTATTCCCAAGGTTATTCTGGGCACTTAGTATAGATCTTGCACATTGTAGGTGCTCAGTAAATATCATTTGAAATACTGAATAAACTTTTAGTTTAGCTAATAAATACACAAAGAAATAGGACAAAAAGGTGTTGATAGGGTTCCAGGCAGAACAAAAGGAGGTAGTCCGGGATTAGGGAAGTGTGCAAGTTGGGTAAGTCCCTTAATCTCTCTAAGCCTCGTTTTTCTCATTTGTCAAATGACATAAAATGATCTGCGTCCTCAGTAAATTAAGACACTGTAGTGTCTTATTACCATGAACTGTGATGACTGACTATTATGTGGAACTTTGTAAAAAGTCGGTTCGTTTTTGATAACTAAGAGTCTTCAACGTTTCAGAACGTGACAGCACCTGTCACTTCATTTTCTGAGAGGCGTCCCACATGAAGCATATGATGTCAGTTAAAAGCCATCTCTCCAAAGACCCGGAGTGCTCATAAATCATACGCCTCCAGGATAAGGATTCTTACAGACTATACATTTTCCCATTTAAGGTCTTTTGAGCCTAAGCATTTTTACCTAGAAGAATCTCAGAGGTCTATAGTTAAAACTACAAATAAGAAGGGAGCTTTAGGTTTTTTACCCAGAAAAAAATTTAAAAAGAGGCAGAGAAGACTTCACAGAAACATTTGGAATTCAAGTGAGAACTCTCAGATTTTCTCATGGCCACAAATTCATTATCAAAAAAGTGAAAATGAAGAAAAACCACTGACCTTCAGTGAAGTCACTTAACTTAAAAGGTCACTATGATGCTTTGCAAATATCATTGTTGTGCACAATAATAGTAATAATAAAAAAACCCCAGCAGCTTCAATGTCATGAACCCTCTATTTTTTTTAAGTGGGTGTTTGTACAAACATATCCATTAAACCTCCTGAAAACATATAGTTAACCTGTGTTTGTCTGAAACTTTAAAACACAATTTTAAAACCTTTACTACCCTCACTGGCTTGTTCCTTTATAAATTATACTCCAGGAGGGGCCCTTTGACTTTAGTTTTGCACAGAGAACCCACTCTACACACACCAGTTATGTCTTTACTATAACATTTTTTTTTTTTTTTGAGACAGAGCCTCAAGCTGTCACCCTGGATAGAGTGCTGTGGAATCACAGCTCACAGCAACCTCCAATTCCTGGGCTCAAGTGAGTCACCTGCCTCCGCCTCCCAAGTAGCTAGGACTACAGGCGCCCGCCACAACACCCGGCCATACTATAACATTTTTTATAAACAATTCAGTATACATGGTCAAATTTGTTTATATTATTTTGCCATTTCCCTAAATACTTAAATACAGACTCTCAACAAAAAAGGTATGAGTATTAAATGTAACTGATCTTAAGCAGTTATCTTAGAACATTCTCTCAGGTAAATCATGCATAATTCTTAAATTTTTCTTAAAATATTACATAACCACATATCCACACATCTCAAATCATTAGAAGTAAATTAGTTGGAAACTGACAATAGTAAAACACTACCCTGGGATGGAAAATTTTACTGAGATAGCAAATATCTTACATTACAAAAGATATACCTTTGCTATGCCTAGGGCAGTATTTCAAACAGACATTGCTGTGTAAAAAAGTCATTACTTGTTTTATTATGCAGTTCTATTTATTTATTTTTTCTGCTCGATTTTGTTTTATTATTTCAAGCTGTTTGTTAAATGTCTTTGATAGGCATCTGAATTCTTCTCTGTGTTGTCTTAAAGTTCATTGAGCTTCCTTTTTTTTTTCATTTATACATCAATGCATTCATGGGATACAATGCGCTGATTTCATATAGAATTAGGAACACTTACATCACATTGGTTAATACATACCTCATCTCATTTACTAAATCATTGGTAAGACATTTATAATCTATATGTAATAGATCTGACATATACCCTTGCTTTATGCATCATAGGTGTGATCCCACCATTCACCCTCCCTCAATCTGACCTCTCCCCCATAAATTGCTTTCATAATAGTACTGAGTACATTGATATTTATTTATTTTTAATAAAAATGATGCAAATCACTAAATTATTTTGAATTTGAAAGGCAGTTCCTCATTCCTGCTAGATAGAAGCTAGCTGAGGATGGACAGCCCTACTGTTAACTGTTTGGGTGGACCATTTCTCCTGGCCAATCACACAACTTGTTAATATACAAAAGAAAATAGGCAACTCCCATCTGACATGTCATTCTTTGATGCCTGAGTGCTCATATCTCATGGACCACATCTTGATAGCAGTACTAAAAAGGCATAATGAAGGGACATGAGGATTTAGGTCAGCCCAAAAAGGCTTTGATTTCTTCAATGAAGACTATTTTGACAGAAAGTATGTTTTTTCCATGTAACTTTATTTATTTACTTTTCTTCTATGTAAATGTAAAGCTTAAATAAAATCTGCCAAAACTACAAGTCAGTACCAAACTCTGAAGCTTCTATGCTCAGTGAATGGAGGTTTTTATTTACTTAATCCAAAACCAGAGCAGTGTAAGCACTTAAATAAATTTGAACATTCTCCCTTTTCTTTTTTTTTCTTTTTTTTCAGTTGTAAACAGAAACTCTGTTGGTGGAATAAAAACTGAAGCATACCTTTCCAATGAACGGATTCAGGCTATGGAACATGTTTAGAATTTAGAACGCACTTTCCGTATGAAGATAGCAGATGCTCTATCTGCAAGACACGTACTCCTAGGCAACACTAGTAACTGTCAAATCTCTGTATTTGCTTAAACCCAGGCACTTGCCCCCTTTCCTCCTCAGGCAATTTCACTGGGGAAGCAGGGACTACTCTCTGAGCAGACGAGCACAGTCAACTTCCGAGCCCCAGTGTCTATACAAGATGGAAAAACAGCCTCTGTTTCCTTTTCCAGACTAAGTCCTTCTTCACATCACCTGACAACATGCTTGCATTGAACAATGAAATGTTCTAACATTGGGGAGAAACATAATTTACCATTTATAAAGATGAATAGCCACATACTTTCCCCTAGTATTTTTTTAATGATTGATGCTTTGAATTTTTGCTATAGAAAAGAGTCTATTAATTTTACATTTTAATTATGTTCTCCAGAGAGATATAAAGGTCATTGGAAATCAAGAGGGGGTGTGCAGGGTAGAAGGGAAGGGTAAAATCTTCCTATCCGGCACAATGAACACTATTTGGGTGATGGGCACACCGATAGCCCTAACTTGACCATTATAAGCTATTCTTATAACAAAAACCCATTATTGCCCCTTAGTATTTTCAAATAAAAAAGAGGGAAAAAAGTTCTCTTTTATATAAATGTTGTTTGTGTCTGTCTAATTTAGTACTGCCCCCCCCTTTTTTTCTTATTTCTTTCTCTCACAGTTTTCAAGTGACCTAGACATTAAAAGTCTTTCGTAAACTTTATAATCATAGAATATGTAGCTAATTAAGAAGAAATAAAAACCTAAGTCATATCAATAAATTCCATAATCTTGGGTGTGTAAGGGGCTAGTCTCACCCCAGACCACTCTAAAGAACGGCACCTGACCCTGGTACTAAGATCTCAAATTGGCAGCCCTGCACCTCAGTCTAACCAGCCCTCTGTGGCACCTGATCTACAGCTTTGCATGTGAAAAGGACATGACTCCAGTGAGTATTGTTCCTTGAAAACTGCACTTCACATAAAGAAATTTAATTTTTAATAATTTGAAAGTAATGGAGATTATGATGTCTCAATGAAAATAAGCCTCAGCTAATGCAATGCATATTACAGTGAAGACTTTTTGAAGCAGACCACCTTCTATTTATGCTGCATTAGGAAAGAGCACAGAACGGCTGATGAAAAGTGTTCACCGCATGTCAATAAGCTAAACATCACAGGAAGTGTGTCAATGGATTAGGATTCTTAGATGAATCTATCTAGCACAGCAATATGTAACGAATTAGAGTAGAAGAACGAAAATGTCACTATCATCACTTTCCTTACCTCTTCTCCCTACTAAAAATGGGTTATGTCATTTCTTATTTCAACCTAGGCTTTTCCTAGATGGGAATATTGTGAATACGGGAGGAATGGAAATCAAACATAAGCATTTAGTTGCATGAATTATACGCTTACTAAATGGGGATGAGGTTAGCTTAAAGGTCAGTGGGGGGTGGGCGGCAGAGGCAAGATGGCCAACTGGAGCCAGCTTTCCACAGAGGCTCCCATCCAGAAGGAGACTTATAGGACAGAAGTTTAGTAAGTAAGCTGATGGTTTGGAGCTGAGCCAAGAGAGAAGGTTGAAAAATGCACATCAGCCCTGCTGAGGCGAGCTGTCACCCCAAGGAAACAAATAATAGATACACAAGCCATCGCCAAGAGGATGGGAATTCCCTCCCCCATGAGAACAGCTCACAGTATATTCTATACAAACAAGCAAGGGCAGTGCAGATCCCCTCCTATTTTATCCCACAGGAGAGAGCCTCTAGAAACCTGAACTCTTTCCCTAGAGAGGACTTACGAATGTACCATGGCACTCTCCTGCTAGGCATAAAACTGTATAAAACCATATATTCTTTACCTGCAATTCTGAACTCTCTGTGCTCCCCTCCACTCTCACTCCAAGCTCTGGAAGCCTGTCCCCCATGGAGTCCAAATTCTTGGGCATTTTTTCAAGCAGTATGGACAGGGTATGGGCTATTACTGTTCTGTGCTGATTCTAAGGCACGTTGAGTAAGGAGAAGATAGGGAACTGAGGCTGAGGGAAACCTACGGGATAAGGAGAGGTGATGCCCACAGCACAGAACAGCAGCAACGGCGGCAGCAGCAGGAACAATAGGGTTCACACACCTGGGGATATTTTCAAGAGACACTCTCTGACTCTCTGGGAAACCAGAGGAAGCCGGGCATCTTCTCTAGTGGCGGCCAATGGTGGAAAAGATCTGGGATGGAAACACAGGTCCCATGAGTAAAGGGTATGCCTGATGCGGTACCTGGCTGGGTGGGGTGCAGCTGGAACACAGAATAGAAGACTGGAGTGCAGAGATAGCATACTTCCGGGGGTGGGGGGGGACTGAGTAGAAGGACTGCTATAGTGAGCCTAAGACGCTCCTGATCCTCAGGGGATCATAGCTGAGACAAAGGCAGGCAGGAAGAGGCAGAAACTGGAAGCTGACTGTGAGCTCTAACTGCCTCCGCTCCAACACAGACTACAACTGAGACAGACACGCCAGCTCCAGGCAATGGCATAGATCGGGGCTGAGTCACAGTTTCTGTGAACTCAAACAGCATCTGATCCACAGCAGAATATAGCTGGATAGAAACAAATGCTGTGAAATTCTTCTGTTCTGTCAACAACATCAATCAGGGGCGGGGCTGGACCTAAGTGAACCACCCCAGCCTCCATTAAGCACCTGAAGTTATCAGACCTCAGCTCCCCCTGCCGGATGCTGGTAGAGTGTGGAGGCCTGGCTGAGGAGACATAGATCTCCCTGTGACTCAGGCAGGAGCATCTGCTCATTGGAGGGAACTTGGTCACAGCCTTGCAGGGGTACCAGTAACCGGGTGTGACAGAGATGCAAGGTGGGGAAGGAAGCATCAACCTTCCCAGACTAATTCATTTGCTGGGGGGGTACACCTGACCTCACCGATCACCAGAGCGAATCATACTTGAGCTGCCAGCAGACCCCTGCTATCTAGTTGCTGGAGAACTTTTGAACTCTCCTACCTGAGACTGGTGCTGACTGTGACAATTGATTTGGACCTCTTGAACTGGGTCAATCACCCAAGGACTATCCAAAGTAGTATCCTGGGTGTGTGGTTGTGGGAAGCTTTGATTTTCCTTTTCCAGTTGTTGCCCATGGGAAGCAGGGTGACTTAATTGCTGGTATTTCTCCATAGCTGAAACTTCAACCCAGAGTAACTGATTCATTAGGGTAGGACAGAGACCAGCTGAAAATAAGACAGAGCCACTTAGCCCCACCACACCAAGTAAGTCCCCAGTGTCTCAGGCTGTAGCACTGTACGGGTCCTTTGCAAAGCTCTAGGGAAAAAGGTACAGACACAAGTCATAGCTCTTAGGTAAAGGGCTGGTTAATCACTATGCCAGGAGCTCCCCAACCCAACTTCACCTTATCTGCTCATCTATCCAAATGATGTAAAATAATCATGGGTCAGAATCAGCAGAAAAACTCTGGTAACATGAATAAGCAGAGTAGATCAACTACCCCAAAGAAGGATAGGCAGAAACAACTGAAGATCCCATTCATAAACAAATGGTTGAGATGTCAGAAATCTAATTCAGAATTTGAATTGCAAACAAGATTAATAGAATGGAGGTAAAGTTGGAATTAGAAATTCAAGGAGCATTTCAAAAGTCGTCTCAAGAATTCAATGAATTCAAAGACAAAATCACCAAAGATTTTGACACATCGAGACAAGAACTTGCAGCCCTCAAAAATCTGAGAAATATAGTAGAATCTCTCAGTAACAGAATGAAGCAAGCAGAAGAAAGGATTTCTGACACTGAAGACAAACCTTCTGAACGTTCCCAAACTCTCGAAAAGGAAGAGAAATGGAGAGCAAAAATGGATCATTCTCTCAGAGAGCTCTGGGATAATTCAAAGAAAACCAATATTCACCTTGTAGGAACTGCTGAAGGCAACAAAGTGGCTTTGCAAGGCACAGAGGCTCTAACTTTCCAGACATGCCAAGAGATTCTGAAATTCAGATAGCAGACAGTTTCAGAACCCCAGCACAACTCAACCCAAATAAGACATCTCCCAGGCACATTATAATTAACTTCGCCAAATTTAAAATGAAGGAGAAAATTCTGCAAGCAGCCAGATGGAAGAAAATCACAGCCTACAAGGGGAAGAATATTAGAATGCCTGCAGATCTCTGAGATGAGATTTCAATTATTAACATTTATGCACCCATGAAGAAGGTGCCTCAATTTATGAGAGACTCTAACAGACATGAGCAACTTTATTTCCTCTAGCACCATAATAGTTGGAGATTTTAACACTCCTTTGGCAATACTGGATAGATCCTCCAAAAAGAACCTAAGCAAAGAAATTTTAGACTTAAACTTAATCCCTCAACAGTTGGATTTAACAGACATCACAGAACATTTCATCCTAACAAAACTGAATACACATTTTTCTCAACAGCCCATGGATCATCCTCGAAAACTGATCATCTCTTAGGTCACAAGTCTAATCTAAGCAAATTTAAAAGAATAGAAATTATTCCTTGCATCTTCTCACACCACCATGGAATAAAAGTTGAACTCAATAACAACAGGAATCTGCATACTCATACAAAACGATGGAAACTAAATAGCCTTATGCTGAATGATAGCTGGGTCATAGACAAGATTAAGAAGAAAATTACCAAATTTTTACAAAACGACAATGAAGACACAAATTATCACAACCTCTGGGTTACTGCAAAGACAGTGCTAACAGGGAAATTTATAGCACTGCAAGCCTTCCTCAAGAGAACGGAAAGAGAGGAAGTTGACAACTTAATGGGACATCTCAAGCAACTGGAAAACAAAGAACATTCCAATCCCAAACCCAGCAGAAGAAAAGAAATAACCAAAATGAGAGCATAATTAAATGAAATTGAAAGCAAAAGGATTATACAACAGATCAATAAATGAAAAAATTGTTTTTTTGAAAAGGACAATAAAATAGATAAACCTTTGGCTAACCTAACCAGGAAAAAATTAGAGTAAAATCTCTAATTTCATCAATCAGAAATGGTAAAGATGAAATAACAACAGACTCCTCAGAAATTAAAAAAATCCTTAATGAATATTACAAGAAACTCTATTCTCAGAAATATGAAAATCTGAAGGAAATAGACCAATACTTGGAAGCACGCCACCTACCTAGACTTAGCCAGAATGAAGTGGAAATGTTGAATAGGCCTATATCAAGTTCTGACCAAAAACTCCCTAAAAAGAAAACCCCAGGACCAGATGGATTCACATTAGAATTCTAAAAAACCTTTAAAGAGAACTAGTACCTATATTCCTCAACATTTTCCAAAATATAGAAAAAGAAGGAATACTACCCAACACATTCTATGAAGCAAACATCACCTTTATCCCCAAACCAGGAAAAGACCCAACAAGAAAAGAAAATGATAGACCAGTATCACTAATGCATATTGATGCAAAAATATTCAACAAGATCCTAGAAAACAGCATCCAGCAAAACATCAAACAAATTATGCACCATGACCAAGTTGGGTTTTATCCCTGGGTCTCAAGGCTGGTTCAATATACATAAATCTATAAATATAATTCATCACATAAAGAAATTAAAAAACAAAAAGCATATGATTCTCTCAATTGATGCAGAAAAAGCTTTTGATAATATCCAGCATCCCTTCATGATCAGAACACTTAAGAAAATGGGTATAGAAGGGACCTTTCTTAAACTGATAAGATCCATCTACAGCCAATATTGTCTTGAATGGAGTTAAATTGAAATCATTTTCACTCAGATCAGGAACCAGGCAAGATTGCCCACTGTCTCCACTGCTTTTTAACATTGTAATGGAAGTCTTAGCCATCGGAATTAGGCAGGAAAAGGTGATCAAGAGTATCCATGTAGGGTCAGAAGAGATCAAACTTCCACCCTTTGCAGATGATATGATTGTATATCTTGAAAACACCAGGGATTCTTCTACAAAACTATTAGAAGTGATCAAGGAATACAGCACTGTCTCAGGTTACAAAATCAACACTCATAAATCTGTAGCCTTTATATATACCAACAATAGTCAAGCTGAAAAATCAGTCAAGGACTCTCTTCCTTTCACAGTAGTGCCAAAGAAGATGAAATATTTGGGAGTTTACCTAACAAAGGACGTGAAAGATCACTATAAAGAGAACCTTGAAACTCTAAGAAAAGAAATAGCTGAAGATGTTAACAAATGAAAAAACATATCATGCTCATAGTTGGGAAGAATCAACATTGTTAAAGCAATATACAATTTTAATGCAATCCCTATTAAAGCTCCGCTGTCATCTTTAAAGATCTCAAAAATATAATACTTTGTTTTATATGGAATAAAAAAACCTCAGGAAAAAACCTCGAACAGCAAAGACATTACTTAGAAATAAAAACAAAGCAGGAGGAATCATGCTACCAGACTTCAGACTATACTATAAATCAATAGTGATCAAAACAGCATGATACTGGCACAAAAACAGAGAGGTAAATGTATGGAACAGAATAGAGAACCAAGAGATGAACCCAGCTACTTACTGTTATTTGATCTTTGACAAGTCAATTAAAAACATTCAGTGGGGAAATGACTCCCTATTTAACAAATGGTGCTGGGTGAACTGGCTGGTGACCTGTAGAAGACTGAAACTGGACCCACACCTTTCACCATTAACTAAGACAGACTCTCACTGAATTAAAGATTTAAACTTAAGACATGAAACTATAAAAATACTAGAAGAAAGTGGAGGGAAAACACTTGAAGAAATCGGCCAGGGAGAATACTTTATGAGGAGGACCCCTCCCCCAGGCAATTGTACCAACACCAAAAATACATTACTGGTACCTGATCAAACTAAAAAGCTTCTGCACAGCCAAGAA